>MJUU01008701.1:87800-143215 GCA_002080025.1 Modiolus philippinarum | reverse complement strand
CAAGAGACATACAGAATAGAAAAGATTATCAGACGGGACCACAAAAATAGAAGAGTATTTGTTAAATGGAAAGGGTATTCAAACGACTTTAACTCCTGGATTCCGATGTCGGACTTGTAGTCTCTGAGATAGGAACTAGTTATCTTTCCACCAAGCGAATACTTCTCGAGTCTTTAATAATTACAGTAACTCTTCGGGCACCCGCACTCTAAAGTTTATTCCGCTAGCGTACAAATGTACGATCTTCTTTTTCTCTTGAACATTAAGTATTTCGAAAACTCCGCTCGGCAGTTCTTCCAAAGGTATCACTGATTTATCACTATTCATCTTTTTTAACTGATTTTTATCATATAAATTACACTAAAACTTAATTTCGACTTCGATTACATTTAGTGAGGTCATTGGAGAAACTAGCCAAACGATTCCGGTTGGGGCTATAACTCCAAAGAATATTTCGTAGTTCTTTTCAAACGTCTGACTCATTTTTATCTCAAATTGATTATAACCACCGATGGATTTCCTGGTCTCTAGAATTTCGATGCTAGTTATTGGTGTCATCCCTTTTTTGTAACATGAGATGTACGGAGGAGTATCTTGTCTCATACCCCCTATGCACAAACGGACAGTAAATGTGGGTGTACACTTATCCTTGAATTTTATCCACTGCTGAAACCCATTCCCGGGTGAGTGCAAGATCTTCCCTTTGATTTCAAATGGTTTATCAATAGTCAAGTTGTTGTCTGGAAGCCCGATCGGTATCGGAGTTACACGAGGAGCAATAGGGTACGTAGACATACCGAATAGACCGCCCAGAGAGTAACTAAAAGTGTATGGTGTTGTGTTAACCGGAGGACTTAGATATACATGTTAGTATTGTTCCTCCGGGGTTAGACTAAATTTTCTTACCCGATATCCTGTTTCTCCTCTAATCATCACATATTTAGCCATATAACCCATTTGAAACTTAACTTCTTGAGCCCATTAGAAAGAACAACGGAATACTCTTTTTTTCCATTGTCTTGGGTTAGATATAAGCTGAAGTTCACTTCCAAAATCATTCCAAGTATGACACTCTATGAAACACGCTTTACCATTTAGTTCAATGTCGATATTGGCAATTGTCTTTTTTTTGAAAGAGACCTATAACGTCACGCTCTCTAATTATTCTGTATTCAGTAGTTTCGTTCTTACCATGTTCCTGGGCAAAAACGACAGTTCCTTCTTTTGAGAAATCTAGTTCAGAACCGTAATCATGGATAGAATATTGAATATCTTTCCCAATACTCTGTAGGAATCGGAACAATGAATGAGTGGGTTTCTGTAATTTGACCACCGCAATCCTACTCTTCCCGCTTAATTTCATAGCTGATGGATAGACTCCCTCGTAACTACCATGGTTAAAAAGAAATGAACAAGTAGCGCTATTTCTTATTTTCTCGATATGAAAAAGTGTTATCTCGTCCTGTTCTTACTCTTGTGAAAGATATTTCCTTTGATGCGCTCAATTGATCTATTTTCAACATGATCTGAATTTGGTTAGTAGATACGCGCTCTTCTGGCGCCTCAAATATTAGATGCGCACCAAACAAATAAAGAGTTTCATCCGTCGGGTTTAGGGTTAGTTTCCAGTTTGTCGAATTGCTGAAGTTGGCGTAAAACATCAATCAATCAATCCAGTTTGTCGAGATCCTCCTCTATATCACCGTTGTTACAGGATTCGTCCGATAACCACTTGACTTTTATATTCGTAGACAAATCATAATATCCGGGTTTCACTCTTGCAAGAAATGATGCAGCTCTCTTTTTCTCGTACTTCTTTCCTCCCGTTTTATCGAAAAATCTCCTGATTCCTCTCTTGTTATCCTGAATTTTAGAACCTATTTCACTTTTTGTATAACCCTCATATTCGGCTAGTGCATCAAATTTGGCGTCTACCTCAGTCTTAGTATAAACAGGGTTTGGTATTGCACTTACTTTTTTCTCAAGTTGTGATAGGTGAATTGGTCTTAGAAACTGTCTGCAAGTCTTTTCTTAGTTCTCGTTCACTTGCAGCAACAAAAGCCTTACTAGCCAAGACGTTTTCCAATTTAATTAACTCCGCTGTAAAGTTCCGTTTCTGTGTGTCTATTTTCTGCTGCAGCGACTTCTTGTTTACCACACAGGTTGGGTCATCTAAGTCGGTCTCGAGTCCCCTAATATACTTCTTTTTCATGTTCAGGTCTTTACGCGCTACGCAGGAAAGAAAGTATCGCTTATTTGCTTTATTGTTGCTACGTGGTCGTTGCGGGAACCGGGTGAAAGACCTATGATTTTGTGCCCACCCACCTTTACGGAAACACTCTCTACTCACTCTATCTAACTTGAGTCTTACTTACTTAGCACTACATCAAAATTAGTCTCCGTTTGTCCTACCGGACCTCCTGACACCGTCTGAGATATTTCATTAAATATACCCATTTTTATTACTTATCTTTTATAAAAGGAAGAAAAAATGTTGGACGAACTAAAGGGATCTAGCTCAAAAGAAGTCAAAAGCAGGGAAAGCGGTACAGTACTTCAAAATGAAGAAGGAAGAAGAAAAAATAAGAAAAAGTGTACGGTCGGGTAGACTCAAGGAATTCTTTGAACCAGTAAAGAAAGCAATAGAAAAAATACCAGAAACAAGGATAACACCACAAGTTGGTCTACTAGTACATTGTGTAGTACCCGTGCCTAATATTATGGATCTTCCTGTTCCTACCGGAGGAACCGGAGATAGTCGTAATGGAAGCAGGTGGCGTGAATATCAGTAAGTATGATGCCGAGGAACAACTAGAAAATAAAGATTACCTGGATAACGAAGACAAGATCAGTAGGGCAAAGGGTATGAATGTGTCGCTGGGAAAAATGAAATCCGGGGCACAATTTCCACAAGATATCAAATATCTCCAGGACAAAAATAAAAAGTATTACCAGAAACTGCAGGGGAAAATTTGGAAAGGACTGGCATCCAAAGGGTCGTACAAAATAGACAATACCGGCTCTTTTTCTGATCTACTGCTGGATTTGGAACAGCTTCTCGAATATAATAGGTTGTACGGACTAGACAATAAAGGACAACAAGTAGTAGACGAAAGGGTGGACGACGACTTCGTCGACCTAGTGACAAAGAGGTACAATCCCAAAAAAGCGTATTCTGATTCTGCAAAGCGGATATTTAGAAAACTAGTTACTCTTTCATCACACCCTCTGGTAAAGACAAGTGGCAAATACAAGAATATTTTGTGTGGTAACCCCGATAGTCTTGTAGATCGGCTAGAGCTTCTGATTGCTGGTATCGAGTCTGGCAATACCAGTGACGAACTAGTAAACGAAGGAATGTCCATTCTGGACACTCTTCTGGAGAATGGGGATATAACGGAAGATCAGCATGAAGGGATTTATAGAAAATATTTTGAGTAATAAAAAATGGATCAAAAGATAACACTTTCTAGTTATGCGGCAAAAAAAGGGAAAACACCCCTTCTGATTTTGTGACCCAGTTCGAAGAACCCTTGGTACTGGATAAGAATAGGCAGTATGCCTTCGGCCTATCCCAAATAAATAGTATGACTTACAGTTGGTATAATGTATCTGAGTTCTATGGTAACAAGAAAATAAAGTATAGTCTTGATTCTGGGAGTACATTCAAGGAATTGTCGTTTGCCGATGGTAACTACAGCTACGGGGACATGTCCTCTTATATAGCGGAATTTCTATCGGTAAACGACAAAGTGGAAGACAGTCCAGTTAAGCTGGACTTTGATCTGACGAGCTTTAAGGTGCTAATTACACTACAGGAAAATACACAACTATACTTGAGAGATGGGAACTTTGCCGAGTTAATCGGGTTCGACAAAAAAAAGTAAAGGAGACGGAATACGGAAACAAATTACCCAATATCACTAACGGGATAGATAGTATTTATATTCATTGCTATTTGATCACTAGTTCCGTTGTAGACGGTAAGTCGGGTGACGTAATCTACGTCTTTAGTACTGCAAATCGAACTTGTAGTTACCCGTTCGAGAGAACACCGTACCACATAGGATATTCGAGAGTGAATAAGACAAGGATTGACTCGATTCGTGTTTGGATGACCGACGCAGACGGCAGAAATATAGACTTGAATGGTGTTGACACCAGTTTCACTTTTATTCTGAGAGAAATATAAACGGTAAGAAAAAATGAGAAAAGTATATAGTAAGGAGTTTGGAGTGTATGTTTTTGTTGACCCGGTAACGAGAGAACAAATAGGTGGTGGTCTATTTAGTACTGCTGCAAAGCAACTGGCAAAAGAGACAATAAAGAAATCTGCCATTGCCATGATTGCAGCATTAGACACTGGGAGTAAAAAACTTGGTGAAAAGTGGGAGAGTACGTACCAGACAAAATAGCGCCAACGAAAACACCAGTTGCAAAACCAGGTGCATTGATTAAAGAAATAAAAAAGTATGCCGACGAAAGTGTCGCATCAAAAATTGGGAAAATATTGGGCAAGGGGAGCAACCGGATCCAAAAAAGAATTAATCGCTTATTGTAGATTAAAATTATACTATAAAAATGGGAAGAAGAATACTATATGAGACAGATATCGAAAGAAAACAAGCCCACAATGAACATCAAAAGAAATATTACGCCTCCCACAAATTTTACTGTGAGATATGTAACAAACTCCTTTGTATTTCGGCCAAAAAGTACCATATTAACTCTGCGGCTCATCGGAAGCGATTTGTAGAATAAAAAAAATCATTCAAAAGTTACAAATATGTATTATAATGAAAAGAATGGAATTAGAACGTACACTATTAGTTACCCCCAAGAAGAGGATGGGGCACTAACTAGTGATAAGGTAGGGGTGATATCGAGGTTAATAAAAGAAAGACTGGATCACTCCGTTTCAGACGGGTTTACTGATGGCGCTGACGTACTAGTAAAATGTGTCTATACTGGTAGCACACCAAGTTACAAATATAATACCACCAAGAGTATGAACTCGTTTCTTATAAGGGAGTTTGGTGATCTTGTCGCACTTTATCAGCAGTACGTAAACCTTTCTCTGCCTCCAAATGAGGATTATGTACACGAAATCATAGGAATTGAAATAAAAGTGGTGAGACCACCCAGTGGTGGATGCTGGAATAGGGATTATTCGGAGACGATAGTAGATGGGGTTAAAAGGAAACGCCCATTATCGACCAATAATAACTGTTTTTTTTCCGGTGCTTGCAAAAAATAAAACCAGATTTTATTCCTACAATCACTTTCTGTGATGAGATACGAAGGGGATATGGTTTGGCCCCTAAAACGCCGATCCCGTTCCCAGTAGCGTGGGATATAATAAAAAGGTACCAGATACCTGTCGGTTTATTCTGTGAAGAGACAAAAGAGCACCATAACAAAGAGCACCTCACCAACGTAGAACTAGCCAGGGGTCATTACAGTCTTATTATCGAGCAAGAAAAGAAGAAGTGTGGATCTTGTGGCGATACGTATTTTGGGGAAAAGCATACTTGCTCGGTTGTTTGCCCTCGTTGTGGTACTCGATATAAGAAAAAGCACAAATGCAACGATAACACATCTGGATATTATCAAGCAGTAATAAAGAAAACGGGTAGGTATTTGATCCGGTGGACATTGAAGAATAAAGGGCTAAACCCCGACGTAATTCACTACGATATAGAGACTTATATGAAAATTGTCGACGGTCACGAGCTTCATTCCCCGTACATCCTATGATTTGTGGAAAAAGACGGAGTTTTCTGTTACTACGGTGGTGATGATTGCGTCGACAATTTTGTACGATATGTGATGAGTAAAACTAGTGAGCTCGTTATTAATGCTTATAACGGGAGTAACTTCGATCACTACTTCTTGATTAAGAGTATGAATAAAATGGGGTTAGCTCCGGAAAAATTTATTATGAATAATGGGAGTATAATTGGGTTACAAAAAGGTACACTCCGATGTTTCGATCTGATGAAACACATAGGTAGTTCTTCGAGTCAGGCACTGTCCGATTTTGGGTGTAAAGTACAAAAGGGAGAATTTGATCACAGTAAGGCTTGTAGCTGGGAAGATATGGGGGATGAAATGAGAAAGGAGTGCCTTTTGTACCTCCAGTCCGACGTACTTGGTCTACAAGAGTTGTTCGGCAAGTTAAATAACCAGTGTTACAAAGATTTTGGTAGGGATATTACTAATTTTATTTCGGCTAGTTCTCTGGGGTTTGATATTTGGAGAGATTATATACCAAAAGGAGTTATGGTTGACTTGTCTGATTCGACAGAAATGGAGAAAAATATCAAGAAGAGTATTTATGGTGGTCGGTGCTACAAGAGCAAGACTGAGTTTGTATCTGATCAGTATGAGAAAATAAAGTACGATGATGTGACCGATTTCCTGTTAAATGTGGACGTCGTCTCCCTTTATCCCACTAGTATGCAGCACGAATATCCGGTGGGACAACGAAAATATACTAGTGGCAACGAGATGAAGGGTAAAATGGGGATATATAAAGTTCGGTATATTGCATATAAGAAACTGCTTCATCCAGTAGTAGCAAGAAAGGACGAAAAAGGGGCAACTAAGTGGGATTTGGAGGACTCGGAGGGTTGGTATAGACCAAATTATTAAATACGGCTATGAAGTCGAGATTATCGAGGGATATTATTGGGAAAAGACTAGTAAGGTGTTTTATGATTATATACAAAAATTCTTCCAAACCAAGAAAAGTAGTCAAAAAGGAAGTGTTCAGTATACACTAGCAAAGCTACTGATGAATGGGTTATACGGGAAGATGATCCAAAGACCGATATTCAATCACACTCAGACTATAAGGGACAATAATGAATATTGGGAGTTCCACCACAAATATATGGTCACCGATCTGGAACTAGTTTCAAATACTTGGTATGTGTCCGGTAACTTGAGGTCCGAGATTGACTCGGTTGATAAGATCAGTAAGCCGTCACATTTTGGTGCTTTTGTTCTGGCTTATAGCCACAAGATCATGTACGATCATATGACGACCTTGAACCCGAAGTCCGAAATAGATTCCGATTTTTATTATACTGACACCGTTAGCCTTCACGTGCCCGGTGAACAAGCAAAACTAATACCTAATTATAATGGGAATAACTTGGGTGATCTGGCTAACGACTACAAAAAGGATGCCAAGATAATTAAGGCGGTTTATATTGCACGCAAGTTGTATATGATCATTACAATCGATACAGACAATGTAATTAGTGTTAAGACGAAGGGTAAGGGACTAAATAAGACCAACTTAACGCAAGAAGACTTCCAGAAAATGTTGGAGGGCGAAGAAGTAAAGAACACAAGAGAGTTTTCCATGAAGAAGGTACATCTAAAGAGGACTTCCAAAGAACGGGGTATTGATCATTTCAGTATTCTTCATCTCAGAAACTTTGAGAGACGTGCATACAAAAACGAATACAAGGGAAGGATTTTCTTTGAGAAGAATAAATATTTTCCTATAGGAAGCTACCGTTTACCATATGATAGACAGTCCACATAAATCCATGACGTATAGACATTGTGTATACGTTAGAGGTTTATGTGGACTGTCTATCATATGGTAGACAGTCCACATAAATCCATGACGTATAGACATTGTGTATACGTTAGAGGTTTATGTGCTCTGTCTACCATATGATAGACAGTCCACATAAATCCATGACGTCAGAGGTTTATGTGCTATGTCTACCATATGATAGACAGTCCACATAAATCCATGACGTATACACATAAGCAAAAGGTAAATTTGTCATACAACAATTGTCAAAGCAGAAAAATAATAAATCTTTATTACATCCCTGAAAGAACACGCACAAATTCCTCCACAAGTTAACTCCGAGAAAAGTTTAGTCCAGCATGGTCTGGAAACTGAATAACCTGCGCACATATCCTTCCTTGGCGTAATAATAAAGTGTGGCGTGATTAGTCTAGAATATTCTTCCCGGTTGCTGTTTTTATATCCTGATTTATAATATCACTGTTCGTATTGTAACTATCCATTATTATTTTTTCCTCTGGTAATTTCGGCTTGTTCGAAATCGTGTGAACGTGGGTCATAACAATCTGTCCATTTGACCAAGTGCTGTTTTCATCTCAGCAAATTCTGTTTTGTTCATTGTGACAAACCTGAAATAACATACCGTAAAAATTTAGTTCATGGAATTGACTATTCATTATATTAAAAACAAATTATACCGCTAAATGGTAAACACAAATACAAAAAAAATATATGAGATATAACTTACCTCGTTGTTTAGCTAACGATGAACGTTGTAGTTATGAAATGAACTCGGCAACAGGTTGACATCGCATTGATTTTTGTTGCATTGCGAAATTTCACTGCGGCGTATCGATTACCTATTAGGGGTACAAAAAAGAGATTAAAAGTATTTTGTAAAATAGATTTTAATAAGTTAAGAAAACGTATTTTGTATATGAAATATTTTTTGTCATTAAAAGTAATTTGTAAAATAGATTTTAATAAGTTAAGAAAACGTATTTTGTATTTCCTGATCAAAACAATGAAATATTTTTTGTCTGGCAAGTTAAGATACAGAAAAGAATATTTATTTTTGGTTATTTCAATTAGCGTATTTTTTAGACCTGAAGTTCTGAAGATATAAGTTCTCTCTCCCTTTTACTCGGAAAATTATACACTACGTAGAAATTACAATTCAGACGACAGTCTTTGGGTATCCGAAAATAGGACTGGCTCAAATAAATTACACTCATTTTCTTGTGCCCTCCACCTATAAAGTATTTCACAATAGAAGATTGGTCTTGTTGTGAACAAATATAGTCGTCAAAAATTACGATTTTTTGTTTGTCATCAGAATCTGATAGTTCATCGATGTCTTCAACTTTATCATTAGATGGTTGCACCAAGTCTTCTATATCCACTCCTAGTTTTTCTGCTATTTTCTCGAATCTTCGAATTAGTTCCTTGTAGTAATGCTGCTCCAAATTCTTTGCGTAAAGAATAATTTTATCGTAATACAATAAGGGTTTAAATAAAAGGTGCATTAGCAAATTTGTTTTACTAGATCCACTCGGCCCAACAATGAGTAAACGGAAAAAATCACTTGGCATATTTTTTACTCCTTGTATTGTTTTAAAATTGTTCGTATCAGACTTTTCCGGGAAACATCTAGGAATCGTTGTCATTTTTATAACCAAAAGAATTTTTTTTTTATTTTCTTGTAGTGCTGTGGTTTAAAATTCCTGGTGCTGTTAATGGGGTGAATAAAAACCATGGTGTTGTTTAAACGTCAAGTTTCAGGTATATTTGATGGGAGTGCTTAAATCAGAGTCTTGAGTGTTGGAGAATGAGCAAAATCTACACGTTTTTTTGTTATATACTTCTGAAGTGCTTACAGCAAAGTCTTAAGTGTTGAAAAAAAAACAAATGTGAGTAAAACCTACATATTTTTTTTTTGTATATACTACTCACGCTAGCAAATGTCATCAATTTTAATGATTTCTTCTACGTCGCCATCGTCACTATCCAAATCGTTTCCCCCAATATGAATTGAAACATGTTCAGGTTGATGAACTCGTGCACTTGCTATAAAATTGTACACATGATCTGCGTTTGTGATACGACCACCAGATATTCCAAGGAAATTAATTAGCGGAGTGTTGGATAAAGCAAAATGTCTAAGATGAGGTCGATCCCAAATATATCTTACCAATCTACGAATATGCGAACTCAGTAATATTAATACACTCATTCTCAATATTGTAAATACATGTCTGTTTTTCTTCCGGTTTACGATTTCCGTGGATTTCTTGACTTGTATATCCGGTGAGGGCACGCTATGCTATATTTAGAAATTACATAGATTGTCAATTCGACAATTAATCACGTAACTTACATTTTTTACGTAATAGGGGATATTGACCGGATATTCTTCATGATTCCGTTAAATTGGCTTTGGGATCCAATGACCTGAAGATTTTACAATTATACTGGCCTCTCACTGATACTGCCGATCTCTACTGAAATCAATGATGATTCTTTACCAAACCCTTCGGGAAGTTTTGAATTTAATTATTATTCAGTAGTGCGACAGTGTTTTACCAGCAGACTATGCTCCTTGGGCTAGCCGGCAGTTTAGCGGCGAGCACTCCTCGACCGATCTTTCTAAATTACGTTTTGTCTATTCTTTCCTTTTCAAGATTGTGCTCTTAGAGTTAGTGGTATACCTGTATTGGGTTTTATTTGTATGTTTATTATACTATGGGGAAACGGGATAGAGAAAGGGGAGGTTTGGGTACCCATAAACCGGTTTAACCCTACCGCTGGCTGTTGCAAGTGCCGGTACCAAGTCTGGCTATCCCGAGTTCCTATCGTTATCTATGTTTGTCTTTTGTCATTTTATTGTTTTTCTTGTGCAGTTCCCTGTTTGATTGTGACATGTGATTGTAATGTTCGGCCATAATAGTGTTTCCTGTTATCTTCCTTTCATCAATTAGAACAAATCCAAAGGGACTTATCTACCTCTAGCCCCGTTCTACTACCTTAAATGTACCTTGAAATTTTATTTATGATGAATGTACATTCGAATCCATAGGCAAAACCGTGGTCCAAAGTTTGAAATTCCTTTGTATAATCCAGTAAAAAATACTTATGTGTTTTTATACCAACAACAACCTTTACAACCTAACCATCTTTTTGTGCATGGTAGCCTTTCAGCATGTAAATCTGTACTGTTTTATCATTTTAACGACAATGTGTGTCGTCAGAGTAAATGTTGGTACTACTAGGGGTTTCTTAGTATATAATGTAAAATGACAATTTTAAAACAAAAAAAAAACAGTTCCAGTCGTCTAGATGATGGCGAGTCTGAAAAGGAGAAAGAAAACTCTACAAATATTTCAGCTATGGCGTACTTGTGGGCTAGAAAATTTCTCATGGATCCATTATATGGATGCACTATCAATTTTATGCAGTTATGCAACACATGGCCAAAACAATTTAATTCAGTGTTTGACGGCGTCGACTGAATTTTTTAAATGGAGGAGAGTATGCTACAAAAAAATTACAAAGCAAAAAACAAGAAAGTAATGTTTGAAAATAACACACTTTGATGTTGTAGGATGTCCGTTTTAGTAGATTTAGTAGGATGTCCGTTTTAGTAGAATTTGTAGGATGTCCGTTTAGTAGATTTACGGTATATCGCTCTTCTGTGTGAAGGTGCGTCAGTGTGTATGGAAGATGGCGTATGTCGCCTTGTGAGTGCTGCCGTTTGTCGGCCTGGTTATGGACAAACATTGTATTGTGTAAACTACTTAAATCGATATTCTTTATTACAATATCAACTTTTTATTGCTGGTGTCTTTTTACACATGCCATGAACCCCTATAATGTGACCAAAGTTCATTAAAAGTCAGTTTTCATAATTAAATTGAATCTAGTAATGATATTTTGTTAATATTTCTTAATTTATCTCCATTTTACTTTAGGTTGTTCCTGTTTAACAGATTTCCATTAGGAATATAAAGTTGTTGTCTCCTGAGTTGATCATAAAACTCCCATTTTAATTTTAAAACATGAAAAATATATCTTGTTTGTTTTGTTTAAAAAATTGCATATTTTAAATGCGCGTGCTTACGCGTGCTAACTTGTCTTTCCATTATACAATTTAGTTAGTTTTATTACAGAGATACATGTAATCTGTAATGGTAGATTAACTTAAAATTAAATATTCGGTTTATTTAATTAAAACACTAAAACATTTCGCATGGATGGTCCTTTTGCCAAGCAAAAAATAAAAACAAAAGAGGAAATCACAAAACAGATCAAAGGTTTCTGTTCAATTTTCCTGTTAAAAAAAACATGTTTGATTTCCTTCATATTTTACGAAAGGATATGGAGTAAATGAGCATGATACCATAACGCAAATGTTAATTCTAACTGCAATTAATTTTGATGAGCTTTATGGCCGTTTCGGAAGTTCTTTCCTAATCAGCAGCACTAGAACCCAAACATAAAAATCCACAATTTCAAAAGACAAGCATATACTGCATAAAAACAAGCGAACTCCGAATAATCAGTAATATAAAATATAAAACTACGATGGAGGGAGTTAAACCTTAGAATTTAGAATTCACATAAAGGAGAAGGGGCTATATTGCTCGGTTAGGCAAATAAAATCAGTCATCCGATATAAATTTAAATTGCATAAACGCACGAAGAAAGTTTTGCCTACGCATTTTCTGATCTCCGTGATAACAGTAGCGATGTATGACGGCACAAACGTAGTGCAATTCGAGTGAAATTCAAAAACACTGCTATGCTTTGCATATTCCATAGACAAAAATTAGACCACTCCACACGCACCGAACAGAAGTCCAAAAAATGTGTATTTTTGCTCCCTCACAGAGTATTTAAGCAGATATTTTCACTGATCGAGTGATTTTTTAAAAATACGGTGACGGTTGGTGACAAAACCTGTGAACGTTCTAGATAACTACACACATGTAGATTTATACGATTACTTTTTACTTGTTTTCTTTACATTTTTTTTGTTTTTTTTTATTTTTTTTTTCTTCTTCTTAACAAATACATCATGTATATTCATAGATTTTTATGATTTTAATGCAGGAATAAAAAATTCGGAAAACAATTGCTTAAAACAACAGTATAATAAATATTATTTTGAGCTCGGATCTGTCGCTTTAATTTAATAAAAACAATACATTTTTGAGGATAGTTGTATATTTTATGCCTAATTTTCAACATGAACTTAACATTCGATGTAAATTTATTGAGTCTATCAAAGATGCAATAATTATAAGAGAAAAAAAGGGTAAGTTTTTTTTTTCATAAGATGTGTAAAAAATTTCTTTCTTCCTTACAATTACTACGTTGAAGTGCGATTTGACATTTACTGACATTTTACAAAAGACAACATAAAAAGGCTTTATGTTCGATTTCAAAGAAAAAATAACGCCACGAGTGGCGAACAACGCATTCATTAATGGATTAAACGAGTGTTTGGAAATAACTAAATACTGAAGTTACTGATAATTTAATTTCTGCAAATACGCATTTCGACAACTTAATTCAGTGTTTGACGGCGTCGACTTAATTTTTGAAATGGAGGAGAGTATGCTACAAAAAAATTACAAAGCAAAAAACAAGAAAGTAATGTTTGAAAATAACACGCTTTGATGTTGTAGGATGTCCGTTTTAGTAGATTTTGTAGGATGTCCGTTTTAGTAGATTTTGTAGGATGTCCGTTTAGTAGATTTACGGTATATCGCTCTTCTGTGTGAAGGTGCGTCAGTGTGTATAGAAGATGGCGTATGTCGCCTGGTGAGTGCTGCCGTTTGTCGGCCTGGTTATGGACAAACATTGTCTTGTGTAAACTACTTAAATCGATATTCTTTATTACAATATCAACTTTTTATTGCTGGTGTCTTTTTACACACGCCATGAACCCCTATAATGTGACCAAAGTTCATTAAAAGTCAGTTTTCATAATTAAATTGAATCTAGTAATGATATTTTGTTAATATTTCTTAATTTATCTCCATTTTACTTTAGGTCGTTCCTGTTTAACAGATTTCCATTAGGAATATAAAGTTGTTGTCTCCTGAATTGATCATAAAACTCCCATTTTAATTTCAAAACATGAAAAATATATCTTGTTTGTTTTGTTTAAAAAATTGCATATTTTAAATGCGCGTGCTTACGCGTGCTAACTTGTCTTTCCCTTATACAATTTAGTTATTTTTATTACAGAGATACATGTAATCTGTAATGGTAGATTAACTTAAAATTAAATATTCGGTTTATTTAATTAAAACACTAAAACATTTCGCATGGATGGTCCTTTTGCCAAGCAAAAAATAAAAACAAAAGAGGAAATCACAAAACAGATCAAAGGTTTCTGTTCAATTTTCCTGTTAAAAAAAAATATGTTTTATTTCCTTCATATTTTACGAAAGGATATGGAGTAAATGAGCATGATACCATAACGCAAATGTTAATTCTAACTGCAATTAATTTTGATGAGCTTTATGGCCGTTTCGGAAGTTCTTTCCTAATCAGCAGCACTAGAACCCAAACATAAAAATCCACAATTTCAAAAGACAAGCATGTACTGCATAAAAACAAGCGAACTCCGAATAATCAGTAATATAAAATATAAAACTACGATGGAGGGAGTTAAACCTTAGAATTTAGAATTCACATAAAGGAGAAGGGGCTATATTGCTCGTTTTTTGGCCCAAATGTTAGGCAAATAAAATCAGTCATCCGATATATATTTAACATGCATAAACGCAAGAAGAAAGTTTTGCCTACGCATTTTCTGATCTCCGTGATAACAGTAGCGATGTATGACGGCACAAACATAGTGCAATTCGAGTGAAATTCAAAAACACTGCTATGCTTTGCATATTCCATAGACAAAAATTAGACCACTCCACACGCACCGAACAGAAGACCAGAAAATGTGTATTTTTGCTCCCTCACAGAGTATTTAAGCAGATATTTTCACTGATCGAGTGATTTTTTAAAAATACGGTGACGGTTGGTGACAAAACCTGTGAACGTTCTAGATAACAACACACATGTAGATTTATACGATTACTTTTTACTTGTTTTCTTTACATTTTTTTTTGTTTTTTTTGATTTTTTTTTCTTCTTAACAAATACATCATGTATATTCATAGATTTTTATGATTTTAATGCAGGAATAAAAAATTCGGAAAACAATTGCTTAAAACAACAGTATAATAAATATTATTTTGAGCTCGAATACATTTTTGAGGATAGTTGTATATTTTATGCCTAATTTTCAACATGAACTTAACATTCGATGTAAATTTATTGAGTCTATCAAAGATGCAATAATTATAAGAGAAAAAAAGGGTAAGTTTTTTTTTCATTAGATGTGTAAAAAAATTCTTTCTTCCTTACAATTACTACGTTGAAGTGCGATTTGACTTTTACTGACATTTTACAAAAGACAACATAAAAAGGCTTTATGTTCGATTTCAAAGAAAAAATAACGCCACGAGTGGCGAACAACGCATTCATTAATGGATTAAACGAGTGTTTGGAAATAACTAAATACCGAAGTTACTGATAATTTAATTTCTGCAAATACGCATTTCGACAACTTGTGTCTCTTCAGTGCAGATAAAATCTAAACTTATGCTTGTTCCGCACACGAGTTTAATCCACTGCGTTGTTCGACGCGAGTGACGTTATTTTTGATATTCGTCATGCCCAATTAGTTATGCTTTTTATTATATTAGATCAAACATATTTTCTGGGCCATTTAAAGCATTTTATGCATTTTTTTTCACATTGGAATGTCGTGTATGTTTTGAAATGCCAATGTGCGCGTATGAATATATTCGTGTGTTTTGACATGACCGAGTAGATGTTGACATCTCGCCTCAGAAGTTTGCGAGTATTGGATGCATATTGATTTCCTCTTCACAAGTTATTATAGCGTGCTTATTTAAACAGTCAGTATTTTCACTGTCAGTTTCGCGTAATGCAGTTTGAAGACCCTTGTGCATGTTGTGTTCAGAAATCAAGTGTGTTTGTTTATTCTGTGAAAGTTATTTGGCGCCTTATATCAAACAGTTAAGAAACCTCATTTTTTCCACACTAAACTTGTCACTTGCAGGGGACCTCCAAATGCTTTGGAAACGAACATAATTTGGCCATGAGGTGAAATTCCAAACAGATATTTTGCTCTGTTATGGGATTTTGTCCATCAATTTAACCAGTGCACTCACTTGTATAAAGGAGTTAGTCAAAAACTATTGTGAGAAAACATATCAAAACTCTGGTGTAAATTACTTTTGGAGTGTAAAAAATTCTATTGAAGTTTTAGATAAATTACAATCTATAGATAGACCAGTTTCATCTATTGACAGTTATGATTTTTCTACACTTTATACAACCCTTCCGCATAATTTGATTAAATGTAAATTGGGTGAACTTATTAAATGGTCTTTTAAATTTTCGGGTCTTCAGTTTATTTGCTGCAACAAAACGCAAGGATTCTTCTCCAATATCTCTTACAACAATTATTGCTCCTGGACATGTGATGATATGATTAAGGCACTGAATCTCTTGCTAGACAACATTTATGTTCGTTTCGGCACCATTGTTTATCATCAGGTCATTGGAATCCCCATGGGTACTAATTGTGCACCTCTCATTGCAGACCTTTTTCTGTTCTGTTACGAACGGGAATTCATGAAAAAACTACAAAATGGAACTGTACCAAATAAAAAAAAAACTTATTTATATTTTCAATGATAATAGCAGGTATATTGACGATATCCTTACTATTGACAATCCCCAGTTTTTGGCTTATGTTGACACCATTTACCCACAACAACTGAAACTAAATAAGGCAAACAATGATTCTAAATACTGCCCTTTTCTGGATCTAAGTATCACCATTGACTCTGGTAAAATAAAAACTAAAGTTTATGATAAAAGGGATGATTTTGATTTTACAATTACTAATTTCCCCTTTCTTGACGGCGACGTTCCCCTAGCTCCATCCTACGGGGTGTATATATCCCAACTTGTACGATTCGCTCGCATTTGCTCCACCCTTGATGATTTTAATGAGCGTAACCTTACTCTCACATCCAAACTTTAACAACAAGGTTACAGATTTCATAAATTATTAAATACTTTTAAGAAGTTTTACAGAAGATATGAACATTTGATATCTAGATATGACGTGACTCGGAAACAGCTAATAACAAAGGGCATTTCTCATCCTCGATTTTATGGAAATGTTGTTAAAAAATGTCAAAAACTGATTAATAATCCAGAAAAACTGGGACGTAACTTACATTCTTTACGTAATAGTGGATATCGACGAGATATTCTGAACAAATCCGTTAAATTGGCTTTGGATTCCAGTGACCTGAAGACTTTACATATATACTGGCCTCTCACTGATACTGCCGATGTCTGCTGAAATACATGAAGACTCTTTACCAAACCCTTCGGGAATTTTTGAGTTTGATTTTTCTTCCGTAGTGCGACAGTGTTTTACCAGCAGACTAGACTCCTTGAGCTAGCCGGCAGTTTAGCGGCGAGCACTCTTTGACCCTTCTTTCAAAATTACGTTTTGTCTTATGCTTTTTCTGTTCCAAGATAGTGGTCATTGAGTTAGTAGTCTACTTGTATTGGGTTTTATTCGCGTGTTTATGATACTATAGGGAAACGGGATAGAGAAAGGGGAGGTTTGGGTACCCATAAACCGGTTTAACCCTACCACTGGCTTTTGCTGGTGCCGGTACCAAGTCCGGCTATCCCGAGTTCCTATCGTTATTTATGTTTGTCTCTTGTTTTCATTATTGTTTTTCTGGTGCAGTTTGCTTGTAAATTGTGGCATGTGATTGTAGTTCCTGGCCATTGTTGGTGTTTGCTGTTTTCCTGTTTTTGTAATTTATAGTTGCTATAATTTCACCTCTGCTTTTTAGACTCGTTGGTCTCTGAATAAATGTTAATGTAAGTCTATAATGTATTTAGTCGTCGAATAATATTCTCGAAATGTTTGTGGACAGCAATTCTGGTTGGTTTCACGCTGAAGCCAGACAATTAGAGACTTCAGTTTATCTGCTAAATGTGTGATCCAAGAATTAAAAATGGTGATCGCCAAGCTGCTTGATATACCGAATCTTCTTTTGTAATAAAATATTAATTTCAATTTCAGTCTCATCAGTGTAAGCATAATTTGATCTGCTATGTCCAGTTGAAACTTGTAAGTTTTCAAAGTTGACATACACTCCACTTAAGTAAAAGCACTTGCTTGGGAACTCCCTATACAATAACGCAACAGTGTCCGTTACAAGACTATGTTTTGCCGACATTGTTCCTTTTTCTAGGTGACTTATTCTCCTTTTTCTTCTGTAATTGCCAGTGTTGTTTGCACATTTTAGTCCTAAATGTCTTTCCATTCACTTGCGTACGCATGATCATCATGAAGGGTGAAATCTGTCTCCGAATACTGAGTTGAAGGTCTGGTTATTGAGATGGGGACAGCTTCGTAAAACTGACTTGAGCTAACTTCGGTGGATTCCTGACCACTTTCTGTAATTTGGATATCCCCGCTGTCAGAATTGTCACCAAGAAGTAGCTTTCCTTCCTAAATATTTGGTTCGGTTCGCTAAAGTTTACGGCGGCCGAGTGTTGATCTTGTTTCATATCCTGGCTTAAACTTTTGATACGGATTTCTCTCAGTTGGCATTCCATCAAGAAAATGATCCGAGCAAACAAAAACCTGCTTGGGCAAGGTCTTTTTGTTCATTCATCCTTTATTTGGCTATCAGACGGCATTGAGTGTAGTTTGTATGGAATTGAACTTTGGCAGTTTTTATTTACTTCACCATGAATTTTGCAACTAGACTCCTTCCAAATATTATTTTGTTACAATTATTAAAGAAACCATTAACTCTGCAAGACCTTCCATCACTTTTTTTGCTTTTTATCTCCATTTGCCATTATTATTTTCAAATGATGTGTTGGAAAAGTAGAATGTAAACAAACAAAGGTTAATATACTGATATATAATTTATATATACATGTGCTGGGTCAATCACGGATGTGATGGCTGACCTGCCACATGCCCTGATAATGGCAGCGCACATGTTTTAGGGTTTAGAAGCTAATGAATCTGTTTATATGTCATTTTTTTGCCAAAATAATTTTCTTATATACTGTGGCCAATGCATGACATCCCCACTAAGATTCTGGATATCTATTCACATTTGGCAACGTGCACTTCTTGTTGACGATATTACAACTCGCATTAATGAAAAAGTGTTGACATATATTTTTTGCGGTAATGTTTTATAATTATTTTAAATATGCATCTTAAAAGAAAGGGGTAGGGATATTATTTCAGAGACCAATCATGAACTCGTACGTTTGATAACTCCTGCTGTGTCACTGGTTTGAGTTATTTTATGGCAAGTACAATTTAAAATAATGAACTCTTCCAAAAGGTTACAAATTGACCTAAACCATGCACACATTGGCGTAAAAAATTTAAATACACACTCGTTTAATCCATTAAATCTATGTTTGAAATCATTCTGTCCTAACAATGAGCCGGAACGGCAATTTCACATAATACAACAGAATCTTACTGAAATAACTGTCAATGATTTTGTAAATCCTTGGCATTTTATGACCTCATGCAATAAAAAGTATAAGAACTATTAACAGATGAGATATTGTAGGTTTAATTGACGAAAAAAAATCATACCCAACGGTTTACCGAAAATTAACACCACTGTGATGTCTGCTCCAGCTGACAGATCCTGTTCTGAATTTCGGATAAATGTTGTTGACAATTACATGTTAGGTACATGTATCTTGTTTCATCCTAATGTCCAGGTTGGTATCTTGTGTCATCTGAATAGCCAAGCAGGCATCTTGTGCCATCTGAATATCTAGGCTGATATCTTGTGTCATCTGAATATCCAGGCTGGTATCTTGTGTCATCTGAATATCCAGGCTGGTATTTTGTGTCATCTGAATATCCAGGCTGGTATCTTTTTAACTAGTTTAACCCCACCGAAGCTGGTTTGCGCCTGTCCTAAGTCAGGAAATTTATTAAGCCTTTGTTTGTCTTGTCTGTTTTCTACTTAGTTTACTTTGTGTAGGATGATGTTTATTTCGCTGAACTTGATTACTCTTTATTTAGGGGCCGACTCCGACCTGCCGTTGGGTGTGGGATTTCCCCACCGTTCATTGAATATCTTATGGTGGCTTTGAGTTGTTATAACTCCCCTTTGGGTCGTTGTCTCTTTGACACATTCCCCGTTTCCCTTCTTTTTTTCTATTTACTATGAGCTGTTGTATAGCTTAAAAGTATTATTCTACTTATTCGACATCTGTTCGTCGAAAGATAAAAAACAAAGAATAAAAGTATAATTTATACAATTCCCAGACTTATTCAATCACGTATATAATTTAATTGTTAAATATGATTCAAGTGAAATAGGTTTTGGTTTCGCTCTCGGTTTCGGATTCGGTTTATGGTGAAAATGTCTTATACTGGACATAATTTTTCTCACTCATTTAAATATATATTTTTCATATCTTGGTTATTTTAACACATATGTGCTGCGGGAAACAGACATATTTATTTTACTTTAGAAGACTTTTCCTAAACAAAATTAATAAGATAGTTCAATCTATCATATGCTTCGCATCGCCTCTGTTGACAACGTTTTCTTGGTTAACAATCTGCTCGGTTACCTTCCCAGCTTTATGTTATTTAAATACATAAATATCATTATTTTTGTTTGCTGCTGTTTGCATTTATACTTACTGATTGGATTTTGATGCATTGGTTAAAATGCACTTAATTCTTCAAATTCATTGAATCCGTCTGTTGCTGGGTTTGGTCTTGATTGTTTTCAACAACATATCATGTGTAATCGTTCTCTTTATCACATTTTTAGTCTTCTCTCCGTTTTACATTCTCATTGCCTTTTTCCTCTTCAGTACATTTAGAGTCTTTTTCAGCTTAATGAACTCGGAGTCTTTTTTCTTATTCATATCGATTAGAAGAGCAGTTTGAGCCAATTGGTTCGATATTCTATGCAATTCAGCCTAGGGCATAAAATATTTTAAAAAATATACAAGTTGCTTTCAAATGTTAAATTTAGGTAAAGGACAACAGCCACATGGCAGACTGTCATGCATAACGGAAGAACAACCTTCTTATCAAATATCTTAGACCTACTTCTGATTGTTATTGAGAAAATGGGACACGTCTTATTACTCAAATAAACTCAAATAAACCTAACTAACCTTATGTATATCCAAATAGAAGTAAAATAAGTACAAAATAAACTTATTTATAATTAGAGATCAATAAAAACACATATTTTAATGTTCATGAATTATATTGTGCAGTTATTTTTTTAGTTTTGAAATTGTTCAAATCGTTTCAATAATCCAACAGCTGGTGTGTCTGTATCTTGTATACGGTAACTAATGAGATGATACCAAAATAAAACCTTTTCGTACCACTATTAAATGTTGCAAATAAAACAAAATGTTATTCTCTTAACTAGTGCCTTTTTGCATTTAGTAGTCAGATTTTTTACGAAGACTGCAATGTTTGTAAATGGTCCGCAAATGACTGGTATTTCCCCTAAGCAGCAGTACCATAACTGCACTTGTGTGTAAAAGTAGGATTCTGCTTCTGAATTTGTCAATTTATCATTTTTGTGAAAAATATTGAACATTTAGCTACTTATTTACAGTGTTAAAAGTTGCAATGTTAGTGTCAAAGATAATACAACATTATGTGAGTCCGTTTGACCCTAAGGGGTATTTGGCAACTAAGCTACACTACGTTTACTAATAAGAGAAATTTGTTGCATTTTTCGGATAAAAAGGTTTATGAAATGAGACAAAATAATATTTTTGTTTTTAATTATCATAATTTTGTATAAGTCAAACTATATCTATGTTTAGTTTGGTTTATTTGAGTAAAAAGACGCGCCGGATAAAATGAGCTTATTAGAATAATTTAACATGCTCACATTGTGAGCATTTTAGAAAGGTTCGGTTATTTTTGGGAATAATTTTATACCTTTCTCGATCAATTGCTAGAGAGTGGATTCCGTGCATAAATAGTGACAATTTATCTTATCGACGCATATATGATTGTCACAACTTAAAGGGAATAACATTTTTAGCCCTAAGTCTTTCATGCTATGGTCAGAAAAAGTGAATTTTATATTTTTAGGAACTGACCATTTAACTTGAAAAGAAAAGGGCGATGACTTTTTAAAAATAAATCTGAATTCTGTAAGAAATATTTTTACTAAAAAAAATTTATAAAAATGTTGTGAAGAAGATTTCAAAAATAATGCTAATTTTGAAAAAAAAAATGTTGGATAACCTTAAAATCTGTACAAGAATATTACCAGAATAAAAAATCGATACCCCCAAACCCATTACATTACTTCAGTCTTCATGATCTGAAAGACAATGTTAGGAAATCAGATGATAAGGGACAAATCATTAAATTTGAAAGGGGTGGAGTGCTTTTTTATATCTATTTGAAAATTTTCTTTTTTTAAGAAAGTGTCCCTTTATATTGTATAAAGACTGGCATCTGTCAAGCAACAGCAGTGGAATACCGAAGGAACCAGGGAAGCGATGACTACAAAATCGAAGTCCAAAGACATGGCAAAAACAGATAAAAGCAAAGACAAAACAAGGACGTGAGACAGCTACAATGCACGGAAATAAAAAGATAACATTAAGAACTAAGGCACTCATAGTGTGAATTCCCATGAAAACCGGAAGTGACATCAGGTGCTCCGGAACTTGCTCCGCTAGCGACACCCGTCACACTATCGGTGAGTCAATCTAGAGTTGAGTCAAATCCGTGAAGACGTGAAATCTAGCTGAAAATGTTCGTTTTCATTTGGGACACAGACACGTCATATCTGTCAATGATGTCATGGTGACGGCCATAGAATTATTTCTGGAGGGATGAAAGTAACAAAGGCTGAACAAATCCCTGACTAAGCAGCTTTTGGGACAGTGTCTTTGCTCCAACTAAAAAGTCACTGTAAAAACTGCATGCCCGACAGTAACGAATCAACTGTGAAATGTACACTCCATAGGCTGGAGAGGTAGGTATATTGCTGCTCAGAAAGGGAAAGTTCACAACTAATCATCATGTTTGTCATACAGCTTAGATTGTCGTCAATGTAAATTAAAAGATCTAAATACGAAGCTGAAGTAGATGTATCAGTAGTGTCTTTATTTTCAAGCTCATTTGGATAGATCTGGTGGAAATATTCCCTGAATTTTGGATTATTACGAGAAAGTACATCGTCTATGTAGCGGAAGCTGAAATTAAAGGACTGGGCTAAATGTTTTTGTTTTTTTTTCTGTGTAAGTCCTTGTAAAAACTTCATCCCATACGAAAAAGGGAAGAGATCAGCTCAAAGTGGCGCGCAGTAAGTTCCCATGGGAATCCCGATTGTCTGTTGAAAAACCCGGCCTCAAAATTCGACAAAAATAGTATCTTTTAAGTTTTGAAATCGTGCAATACCCGTTTGTAATTGAAAATGGAAGTTGCAATGGGTTTAGTGTAGGAATACGAAATAAGTGGAACAGATTGATCTTTGAAGTAAGGTGGAATGTAGAATGTTAGCGAGATTTATGGCGTCCAAGCCTTTATTTGCCAATTGAATTTTGAGAAAAGTTCGGTTATCAGGTTCGTTGGCTGATTCGCGGACAGGTTTGAAAAGTCTATGAAAACGATTGCTGTTAATTTATATTCTAGTCACTGATGATAAACATGAACATGTTTTGTAGAAAGAATGAAACTTTGAAAGGGGCAAAGAATACAATTTGGTACGAATGTGATGAATACCTAGTGGAATATTTATAAATGGAAGAAGACCATTTATTGAAATGTCGTGCAGGCGCGGGGCAGTGTAATACCTGTTTCCATGCCTGTTACGCGGTCTGCATTGGCTTCCATTTAATATATTCATCACATTCACCGAATTACATCCTGGACTTGACAGATTTCCTACACGTTTTATGTTATCATTACAACCATAGGGTATTGCTGTACCTAATTCTTTAATCCAGTATTCCTCTCTTTGTAGACGGTAATCAAGACAATCTTGACGAATATCAAGTTTGTAGTCTATCAACCCTTGCTAATGTTAATATACAAGTCCATAGTTTTCCCTACTTCATGTAGTTAGGGCTTCTTCCATAATTGAACTTTACAACAGATAAGCTTCTTCCATAATTGAACTTTACAACAGATATATATCAGATTAGAAAAACTTGAAGTTTATAATGAGCTTGAAGGATGAAAAAGAAAAGCCTAAAGTACACATATTTTCAGACTCATCATGGATGAAGAGACAATAAAGAACTGTTCCACTGCAGATAAAAGATGGTTATGCCAAGACGAGAGTTATGAAAAAGTATAATCAAGAAAACAGATATAAATAAATAATCTGGACAATATCCATGGAAAAGAAGGTTTGTAATTCGAAAATTTCTTGAGGAAGATCTTAACTGATTAAATCCAGATACTAGTATTTGGGGATTCAAATTAAGAAATAAGTCATGGGAGGGTAATATATCATGGGTAGTCACTTTGAAACGATTATTTTACTCTGGGCGAAAGCGAAATGTACGGAACAAAAGGTTTACTAATGATTGAATATGATCTCATGAGTAGTCACTTAATTCTGATTATTTTACAGTGAGCGATATATTTCTTTTTAAATATGATAATCAATTTGTCTTTACATCAAATCAACATTGCTTTCATTGGCTTGTTTTTGGTTAAAGTTTGTTTTTAATTTTTTTAAAGAGTTTTTGTTTCAATAAACATGAATCATAGACTGCAATAATCCTGGAATTTTAATAGTGTTCACATGTGTTGATTATTTCAGTTCTCATATAACCCTTAGAGTACAAGGAAGCACTGCCTATAGGGAAAAGGGTATTATTTTTAGAAAAGTAGGAAGCGTATTGAGGTAATGGTTTTTCAACAATATAACATATGAGGACTAACAGAAATATATGGAAATTTATTCCTGTTCTGCATCTTGATATTGTCCATGATCTTTGACATTCAACAAAAAAGTGATAATACTGAAGCAATGACTTCTGTTTCCATTCATTCATTTATTAATAAATATTATGTAGTAAATTTACTTCTTACCCGTCACACTTAATTGTTTTGATAACAGAATCAATATATTTTATATTTCTTATATTTCTCACAAAAGGAAAAAAAAACAAATAGGAATCGTATTGCAAGGTAATACAGAAGTCCCCTACGGGTAGAACAATTCTTGGTTACAACAGCAAAAATAGTAAATGGTCTCACAATCTTAGAAATTAGTGGGCCAGAACAAAGGTCAAACATGACCTGTAACTCATAGTGGTAGACTCACATAGCAAATATTAGCATAATATCTGGAAGGGTTTAAAAAAATCTTGACCAAAGTTTTTAAGTCCACAGCCCATAACTCAAACTTGATCTGTAACTCATAGTGGTCGACTCACATAGCAAATATTAACTAGTAATTTTTTGAAAGGTTTTGAAAAATATTTGTGCTAAGAACGTAATAATTATGGTTAATAACGAAAAAGAATTGCATATCGTTTGATATCAACTAGACTTATATAATTTTAAATATAATAAATAACAAAATACCGAAATTATTGTCAATTTATTTTCTGCATATGCGCATTTCGACAATTTCACATTAACTTATTTATTTGCAAAAAAAAAAATCAAATCAAAATAAATTACATATTTTCATAACAGATAGAATGACAATATTTATTTTCACAGGCACCAAGATTTAATTATTTATTCGCAAAATCGCTGAAGCCCCCTCCCACTGAAAATCAAATGGTCGTCCCCTAAATGAAAAAAAACAACTCAAAATAAACATTATTGAATACTTGAAAAAATGTAAACCAAAAAGAAAAAAACTATAGTTTTTTCAATCAAATTATCTAGTGACATAACATGGGGGTAATAACAAAATCATGGAACAGTTGTCAAGAGCCGAAGTCAATGAGACAAAAAGACAAATCAGGTGACAACCAACGGAAAAAATGTCGACCGCAAATGTCTTGTCTGTTCTAACAAATAACAATATTGGCAATATATAAAAGGCCTACTCCATTACATATAAGCAACAAGTATTGACCATACATAACAATGTAATTTTACAATACATGTATGAAAAAAAAAACAAGACGAAACACGAAAGCACAAAAGACAAAAACAAAAAACACCCCCCCCCCCAAAAAAAAAAAAAAAACAAACAAAAACAACAAGAGCTGGCACCGAATGGCAGCCTGATATACCCCAGCTCATTGTACCCTAAATCAATGTGGCAAGTGAAAATTTAATTGTTTCGGAACACAGTTCAAGTATGGACACAATACAAGTATAAAAACCATTATATAACCCTAGTAACTAACTTTTACAATGATGACTGTCTGCACAACAATTAAAACTGCCTTACATATTCAAAAGAAATTGTGATGACAAATTCCATAAATTGTACAACTATGAAAAACAATGACATCTCAGTAAACAGGAAGTGCTTATAACCTAACCTTGAAATCCGAATACAGGATATATTGGACCATAAAGAAGCTCTGTGCAAAACAACAATTGAATCCCACTTACAGTTTCAGGAGAAATTGTGACAAAAAAAATTCCATATATTGTACAACATTGAAAACAATGACCTTTCGGCTTACAGGAAGTGCTCATGACATAACCCTGAAATCCAAAAACACGATAGATTGTACCATAAGGAAGCTTTGTGCAAAAAAACAATTGAATCTGACTAACAGTCTCTGAAAATTGTGACGAAAAATTCCATATATCGTGAAACATAGAAAAAACAATGAGGTTTCAGCAAACAAGAAGGGCTTATGACGTAACCTTGAAAACGAAATACATAATAGATTGGACCATAAGGAAGCTCTGTACAAATAAAAAAATTGAATCCCATTAAAAAAAATCTGAATACACGAGAGATTGGACAATAAGGAAGCGCTGAGCAAAACAACAATTGAATCCCACTTACAGTTTCAGAAAAAAATTCTGACGAAAAATTCAATATATTGTACAACAATGAAAAACAACGACATCTCGGCAAACAGGAAGTGCTTACGGCGAAACCTTGAAATCCAAATACACGATAGATTGGATCATAAGGAAGCTCTGTGGAAAACAACAATTGAACCCCACTTACAGTTTCAGAAAATGTGACGAAAAATTCCATATATTTTTTACAATAATGAAAAACAATGACGTCTTGGCAAACAGGAAGTGCTAACGACGTAACCTTGAAATTCGAATACACGATAGATTGGACCCTAAGGAAGCTCTGTGCAAAACAACAGTTGAATCCCACTTACAGTTTCAGAAAAAATTGTGACGAAAAATTCCATATAGGAAAACAGGGAGTGCTAACGACGTAACCTTGAAATTCGAATACACGATAGATTGGACCCTAAGGAAGCTCTGTGCAAAACAACTGAATCCCATTTACAGTTCAGAAAAAATTGTGACGAAAAATTCCATATATTATACAACAATGAAAAACAATGACGTCTTGGCAAACAGGAAGTGATAACGACGTAACCTTGAAATTCGAATACACGGTAGATTGTACCATAAAGGAAGCCCTGTGTAAACAACAATTGAATCCCGCTTACAGTTTCAGAAAAAAAAAACTGTGACGAAAAATTCAATATACATGTATTGTACAACAATGAAAAACAATGGCGTCTCGGCAAACAGTAAGTGCTTATGACGTAACCTTGAAATTCGAATACACGATAGATTGGGCCATAAGGAAGCTCTGTGCATAACAACAATTGAATCCTCTTACAATTAGAGAAAACATTGTGACGAAAAATTCCATATGCTGTATGACGAAAAATTCCATATATTGTACAACAGTGAAAAACAATGACGTCTCGGCAAACAGGAAGTGCATACAGCCTAACCTTGAAATCAGAATACACGATAGATTGGACCATCTAACGGATAAAACGATCCTTTAAGTTTACAGGTTAATTTTGTGGTATTAATTTACTATATATTTATGTTAAATACAGCCAACATTCAATTTGAATATGAGTCATTGTTCCTACCTAATTTGTAAAAAATTAGCTGCTAACTTTACTGTGTTTTAAATTTCAATATACGTTATATGTCTAGGGATCCCTTACCCGATAATGGCGGCGTATTTATAGCCCAACTGACGTCATGAACCCGACCGTGGATTCCGGGTCAACGGAAGTTGACCGACGTGCCTAAAATAGAAACATCCGCGTCAAGACTAAATAAAGCCAAAACGAACTATAAATAGAAAATAAATTACCCAACCAAAATAAAAACGAGGGCAAACGACAGTGAAAACCGTCGCACTCCCTCCCTCTTAAGACCTAATGTGCAGGGGCACATTAGTCTCAAAAGACAGGAAAACGCTGCAATATAAATAAAACAGTTATTTTACATAATTTACAGTAAAATATTTAACAATATCAATAAGTTAAAAACAATAAATGTATACGTTATTGTCTCTTCCTGAAATAAGAACACATAAAAAGAGCAAATATATAGATATGATTTAGTGTCCAACAAGTCTGAAATAAAGACATATTTAAATATATTATTAGTTCATATATTAACAAATTAAATAAGTTAAATTAATTATATTACAGTGTCTGCAAAGAAAAGAATGTCCATAAAATGTCTCTGCAAAAGTCAAAATCACACAACGGATCGGACAGATGTGCATTGTAATCATCACAGTAGTAAAATGAAGATACGGAATCAAAATGATGAAGACTAAGACGTTGTCAGAAGATGATGAAGATGAAGGCGTCGTAGGAAAGCGATGAAGATGAAAACGTCGTCGGAAGGCGATGAAAATGATGCACTGTTCTAATGTTGCATGGCAGCAAACAAGGAGTCTCTGTAATTGGCCTCAGAAATATGCCTCTCCAATTCTCGGACCTCTGCCTCTAGTATTCGGACTCGCTCTCGTTCTTTCTGCTTACTGTCGTCAATCATGTTCTGGAGCTCAAATTGAGCTGCCTCTCTATACCTGCAAAGCTGATCCATGGCATTGCAAGTCCAGCGTTAGACTGCTACAAGTTCTGGACGGTTCTGAGGAATGTCGGGAAGTACAAGAGGACGGAGATCAAGAGCGGAAGTCTGTGTGGAGGAGTCCGATGATAGAGCTGATGATGAAACAAAATCAATAGTAGGAACATCAGAAGTACAGCCATCAGAAGTAGGTGTCATAGTCACGTCCATACACCAAGCATGGGTGCTTACAGCAGAGTCAGTAGATATCCCAAACCGGGTATGTGTGGTCTTATACTCGTCAACAGAGATCTTGTTGGTTGATAATGGTGTTGTTAGCAGTGGTTGACGGACTGAAGTAGTAAACACTGGAGCTGTAGATGGAATATGTACGTAAAACTGTGAATCTGATGGTGATGGAGCTGGCAACGATGAAGAAGCAGAGGCAGGAACTTGAGATGAAGATGTGGTAGAACTCGTTGATGCTGATGTAGTTGAAGTGGCAATCTTTGACCTTCAACAATAGATGGAGAATCCTGGGTCGATGAACCGGTCGTTTTGGCGTACATCTCGCTTACGATCCTGTAGTTTTTCCTCAAGCATGCTATGAGTAGGTCCATGAACCAGTCTGAGATGTTACTTGATGTCCCCCTTCCTACGACAGACAGCTTTGCAAAGTGACATTGAACAGAAGTAGGATATGATCAGGAACAGATATTTCTCATCCCAGTGCCTTTGGTACTTTTGTTTTGATTTGAAGTGCGATGAGCTGCAGCCTTCAATGGGACAGGCCATTCCTGCAGGGTCATAAAATAACTCTATCCCATTTTCCTTGACTTCCTCATTGAAGTCACCACCAGCTAATAACTGAATTTCATCCATGTTGTAAACTGAAATAAACGGACATTTTAAGTTTTTTTTTTACCTACTGAACTTATTATTCAGTTTCAATGTAGGATTTTGTTGTTTCTGGCAAATCTGAAAAGTGAAATAAAGCTTCATGCTCAATTTGTATTACTGAACAAAATTTTCAGTTTATTTTTCATTCTTCAATTATACAGCTACAATCCTGTAAAATGTTGCAAAAAAGGTTTTTCCCAGTAGGCATCCTGTGGCCCATATTTATAATTAGCCAACCTACAATTCACACAAAATAAAATTGTACTTCCATGAAAAAACATAAATCGCTGGTGCACCACTTTGATCCATAATGGCGGTCAATGGGAGTTAACTCATCTGTCATTGGCCATAATCGAGGATGGAACTCTCCTTTACTGAAGTTAGGTTTCTCACTTGTATTAGTTGTTCAGTAGTCCCGCCAAATTGGCGTGTGAAAATTTTTTCCCTGAAACTGGAATGGAGAAGGGTCCAGAGCGAAGAAGCAGAAAATTACCAAGCCATTTGAAATCTTTCATATTGGACAAGATACATGAAGATTTAAGTCAGTCCGATATGTCAAATTCGCCGATTACTGACAGTCGCGCTGAATCGGCCGGGGCGTCCATTGTAACCTCAACCCCTAACCCTACAGAAACTGGTGCAAGGCCAAAAACTCTTAATAAATCAAAACAAGATAGTTCAGAGGACAGTTTACGTCGATCCATTGAACAATTAACCAAAAGAAAATGAATTTATTGAAATTAAACTTGTGTATGATAAACTAGCACGTAAAAATTCAGAATTGAAGCACAAAGCCCGGAATTTATCTGACGAAAACCAGAAACACAAGTACCCTCACTTAAAGATTTGAGAAATAATGAACATTTGTGCAAAAAATCCAAAAAGATGGCAAAAGCGTTAGTCCCTGATAGTGACAGTTCAGAAGATGATTGTTCTAGCACCAAAGATGATGAAATTATTGAAAGTACAGGTATGAAGCATTATAAACTGTTTCCTGGAAGTACTCAGGGGAAAAAAACTATCTCTGGGGAAGCACGAGTTAAATTTGATGTACCATGGCCGCACGAGTATGGTCAAAGCATATCTTTAAATTACAGTGACAAGGACTTCGGTATCATACAATTAGTAAAAGGGAAATCTATATTTTACACCATGTTGAATCAAAATTTGCCAGTGATAGACAGTTACATTTACTCAATCTTTTATATTTGGCAGAAAAATTCTCAGTTCACGAAATCAAATCGTATCACAGTAAAGTATTGCGTTCTATTGGCTTAAATGTTGGGAAGATTCATTTGCTGATGAAAAATATAGAACATTAGTTACACATTTCAATCAGGATCTTGTACCTTTTCTTCTGATCATTTCGGGAAATATGGTGATAAAAAATTAATTCATTCTTGCCGTAAGTGTGTAAAACGAGAGAAAAACCCATTCTGCGAAATCATGCACAAATACAGAGCAATCTTCCACTAGTCCATGACATAATATTGTGTCACATGAATCGACAGAAGTCGCATGTGAAGTTCATAACAGTTCATTTAATTCTGGTTCATCTTATTTCTATTTTGATCAAAATAGTGTATTAGAAACTGAAACAAAACTTAGATGTATTACTGATTTTAAAACACATGTGACAGATATTAATAGTAATAATAGTAACAATTCTTTTGTTTTCCCTGAGGGCTCAGGTGTGTTAGATTATATAGATGTAGAATCTGATAATTGTAATAATAATCAGAAAGTAATTTGTTCCCCTGAGAGTTCAGGATGTGTCTCAATTACCTTATCATCTAATCAGAGTTTAGCATTTTCCCCTGAGTGTTCAGGAGTGTTTTTGTTGTATTCGGTTCCCCCTAGCCGTGATATAGGTGTGTATTCTGATTTATCGTCTTCGCAACTCATTCATAAGTTTGAGCCTCATAGTCATGATAGTCATGATAATATTTATCATAATGTGCAAGAGCTAAGGATTTTTCAGCTATATCCAAATCGGAGGCGATTTGTTCCAAACCGGTACAATTGGTAAATACACATGTGACCATTAGTAGTGAAATTCAACCGAATACAGTTATTATTGATAGTGTTGACACAGAGCATTTTCATTCAGATTCTTTTAGTGACAATATTAATCACTTTCAAATTCAATTGTTAGAAAACAATATAATGTTTGATTTTAATTGGTATGAGGGGGGCAGCTGCTGCTCCCTCTCAGTATGTTTATTCAGATTTTTCAAAACATTTTCTTATTGAAGTTTCTCAGAATATTGCGACAGATTATGTTGATATCATTTTACATGACAAAATTTTTGTGTCGGGCAGACTTAATTATGTTTTTTATCGCTTCCCTGTTGAAATTAAACTCAATATTCATTTATATAAAGCTTATATTAGTGATTATCATGATCCAAAGGTAGTAGAATTTCTTGAATATGGATGGCCAATCAATTACACAAAATATTCTTTGCCAAGTCCGCCTGAGCGATTACAGACAAAACAATTTGATTCAGATATTAATAAATATATCACAAGGGCAATTTCTACAGGAAATATTATCGGACCATTTTTAAAATAACCCCTTTCGAATCAAACCTAAAGTGGCTCCGTTATTTAGTTCCGAAAAAAAGAAGGGGGGGGGGGACGTCGTGTAATAGTCGATTGGTCGTATGGAGGAGATTTATCCGTAAATGCAGGAATTCCAGCAGACAAATTTTTGGGCATTGAATCACATTTGTACTACCCGCGTCATGAACAATTTATTCAATTATTACAAACATTCGGTCAAGGTTGTAAAATTTGGAAGTGTGATTTGTCTCCAGCATTAAGTCAATTTCCAGTAGACCCCCATGATTATGTGTTTCAATGTTTTAAATGGAATGTTAGTATATATGTTGACAAACGTTTGAAAAGTAGGGAAAATATTGTTTCTATTAACTATATTGATGATTTCGGGGGCGTTTCCTCAGCATCAAATGCATTACATTGTTATTCCAAGGCATTAAACATTTTTGAACGATTAGGGCTTGAAGTCAGACCTGAAAAGTGTTTGCCGCCGTCCCACATAATGACTTTTCTGGGTAAGGAATACAACACTGAAACAATGACGGTCAAAATTCCGGAAGAAAAAATGAGTGAGATCGTTGAATGTGTTAAATCTTTTAAAGACAGAAAAAAAATGTACAAAGAGACAATTGCAACGTTTGGTTGGAAAGTTGGCATTTGCTGCAGAATGCGTTCGAAGTGGCAGACTGTTTATATCAAGAATATTAACAATCCTTAGGAAATATAAGTATAATCATTATCGCGTTTCGCTTGATAGTGAATTTCGAAAAGATGTTAAATGATGGATTGAGTTTTTTCAAACTTTTAACGGCATGTCGTATATTCCAGAAGTAATTTGGAATAAGCCAGATACTATTTTGCACTTGATGCATGTTTACGGGGAATAGCGGGTGTCAATTTTGTATCTCATGAGTATTATCATTCTAATATTCCTAGTGAATATAGAGGTGCACACATAAGAGTATATGAAATGCTTGCAGTATATATTTCGATTAAATTGTGGTGTAAAGATATCATAAACAAGCGAGTTCAAATATATTGTGACAATCAGAGTGTAATTCAGATAATTAATTCTGGAAAAGGAAAACTAAGATGAAAATATGTTGCATATTGCAAGGCAAATATCAATGATTTGTGCAAAGAATACTTCCAAATTAAGGTTGGTTTATATTGACAGTAAACAGAATACATTGTCGGATTGTTTATCTCATTGGAATGTAGATATAAAGTTCAGAGAAAAATTTAATGAAAGTATTTTAAAGTATGATATTCCATTCATTGAATCTTGTTTAAATGATAGTATATTTTCAGATTCTTACAACATATAATTATTTGTAGATTATATCAACAGAAGAAATGTGATCGTAAAAGAAGTTCAAGATGTGAAAAGAGCAGCGTTTCGACTTGGAACAAGGAAAAATCTCAATACCCAGCTACATACATATTTTTTATTCTGTTTATATTACAATTTCAAACCATTTCCGTGTTCTGATGCAGTATTGCGCGATTACATATGTTTTTTTATCGCATAGTCTTCTTAGTTTTGCTTCAATAAAAAAAATTGTGTCTGGATTAAAGACATGGTGTAAACTTTTGGATCATGATATTTCACCCTTTGATAATTATGATGTTCGCTTAACATTACAAGGGTTATGAAAAATATCGAGCCATTTGCCAAAATCAAAATTACCATTGACATATACAAATATTAAGAATATGATTTCTTTGTTAGATGTGAGGCTTGTATGTGGGTATTTTTAACCTTTGGGTTTTTCGGAATGTTGAGAGCCTCTAATATGTTATGTGTAACAGTACAAAGTTTCAAGAAGGCCGAACAATTAATCAGATGTAATCTAGGTCTTGAACTTCATTTAAATTGTGGGTATTTTTAACATTTGGGTTTTTAGGAATGTTGAGAGCCTCTAATATGTTATGTGTAACAGTACAAAGTTTCAAGAAGACCGAACAATTAATCAGATGTAATCTCATTTTTGTCAAGAAGGTCTTGAACTTCATTTAAATTGTTCAAAGACTAGACAAAGTCATGATTTTTTGCATGTTATTCCTTTAGCCAGAAGTGCAGATACTTTCTCGTGTCCATTTATGTTAACCTTTTAGAAGTTATTCATGGGGATATTGATAGTCCAGTTTTAGCTCTTCCAATTGTAGGCAAAACTTTACAACCCCTTACTAAAGGAAAATTACTGCCTTTGTTTAATTATATTTTGAAAGGTATTGGCCTCTCTCCAACCCAATATAGTTTTCACTCCTTAAGGCATGGAGGAGCCACATTAGCTGCTCAGTCTGGTGTTTCCGAATTAATGCTGATGGCTCATGGAGATTGGAGAACACCATGTTACCAAAATAATATTAAGAATGTTCACATCAAATCATTTTATATGTCTAAGAAGATGTACCAGGCCTTCGAGAAATAGTAGCATTTCCTGTTTGACACATTTACTAGTCGGCATTTTTCAAAAAAAATATTAATTCTATTCTTTTGATCAGTTCAGTTTATTATATACCATTCATTTTTTTGTGTATGCGTGTGTTTGGAGTATTTTTGGAGTTTTACATTTGGTGAAGTAATGTCATGTTAACTATGAATAACATGTTTGTCATGTATTTATATCTAATGAAATGTGCACCTCCTGCTCCAACACTGGGTTTCTCTTCAATTGCGGTCAATGGGAGATAACTCATCTGTCATTGGCCATAATTGAGGATGGACCTCTCCTTTACTGAAGTTAGGTTTCTCACTTGCATTAGTTGTTCAGTAATCCCGCCAAGTTGGCGTGTGAAAAAAAAATTTGTTATAGTATTAAGAAAATAGTTTTTTGTTGTTGTTGATTCTCCTTTATTGGAGGTCGGTGTTATATTTGGTGAAGTAATGTCATGTTAACTATGAATAACATCTTTGTCATGTATTTATATCTAATAAAATGTGCACCTCCTGCTCCAACACTGGGTTTGTCTTCAATGACCAACTAAAATAAACAAAACCACATCAGTCCACATTGACCATTTTAGTATTTAGTTATACCAACAAAATCCAAGGCATTATTACCAAGGCAGTGTATATCTAAAATACTGTAAAACTTTGTTGTAGCTCAAGTTGTACTTTCTAAACGGCTTCAAACCTATTGCTTTTGCCTTGAAGAAATGAAAACCCTGAAGTATTCATTCAGACAATAAAAACTAAGCATTTAACTTTTAATACACTAGACAGAATCGAAGCTCTTTTTAATTAGAGTGTATGTTTTCTCTGTATTACTGTGGTACTGAATATAAAAATGTTAGTAACGTACACAAAGCTATGCGTGAATAGGGTTAAATAAAACAATATTTTTGAATGTTGTATACATCATTGTAGTCAAACTAAACTACTTTTCTTACAAACAAATCAACGTGTATTTTGTGCAGTTGTAAATATTTATATACACCTCCCCTCCCCTGTAAAAATATAGTGTCCAAATAGGACACTGTGTTTTATATTGTATTAGATATAATAACATGTATTACTTATGGTGAATACCGAATAGTCGGTTTTATGAGTCGACCATGTCTACTGTACTTATTTGGTGACTTCGTAGGATTGGCAGTGTTGCGAGTTTCATTTTTTGAAACCACTATGATCAAACAAATCATGATCAATATCGATATCAAGTGTTTTGCCTGTATTCATTTCACTGTTTTCTCTTAAATGTAAGTGTTTTAAGTAGGCCACATGAACCTCAAGTTGTAAGGTTTTACAGTCTTGTATTTCGTATGTAATATCACATAGTTTTCTTTTAATAATGTAAGGTGCCACCCAGCCAAGGTCTAGTTTTGCTTAGCCTGAGGTGGATACCAACCTAGTACCTTATCCCCTACTTTAAATTGTCTTTGTTTTAATTTGATGTCGTGGTTCTTTTTCTGTTTATGAAAACTTGAATTTAGATTTTCGTGGGCTATGTCAAAAGTCCGTTGCATTGCACATCTCATCCACTCAACATATAATATTGGGCATTCTATTTCATTACTTTGTTTACAATGTGCTTCCGTCATAACATCTAAGGGTAGCGATATTTTACGTCCTAACATGAGAAGATTCGGACCACATTTTGTACTTTCGTGGATGCATGATCGGTATGCCATGTAAATAAAAGGGAGATGATCGTCCCAAACGTCTTTGTTCTGATTAACAAACATAGAAAGAATTTGTTGAAGTGCGCGGTTAAAACGCTCTACCATCCCATCCGACTGGGGATGGTAGGAGGTCGTTCGCGTCTTGGATATCTCTAAAATTTCGCACATACTAGCGAATAAGGTAGACTCGAACTGGCGTCCTTGACCGGTATGAATGCGAATTGGTGTCCCGAAAAAGCAAATGAATTCCGTTATAAGCTTATCTGCAACCGTTTGTGCGCGTTGATCTGACAAACTGTACGCTTCGTTCCATTTCGGAGACGACCATTATATACTGATTTCCGTTATCCGTAAGTGGTAGTGGACCCATACGATCTATAGCAATGCATTCCATTGGTCCATATACATGGACATATTCCATCGGCGATTTTCCCATACCGGGACCTTGTTTTCTACGCTGACATAAAACACATGTCATACACCATCTTTTTACATCTTTAGTCATTACTGGCCAATAAAACCTGGATTTGACTCTCGACAAAGTTTTGTCGCGACCGAGGTGCCCGGATGTTTTGCAATCGTGCAACATCTGTTAAATCTCTGTTCGAATTATTCTTGGAGCAACTAATTGTAAATTTGAAGTTCCGTTTTCGTTTTGCAAACTTCGGAAAAGTAGGTTATTTCTTATTTCGAGTCCCATTGAAGTAACAGTGTAACGAGGTCTTGATTCTGTGTTTGAATTCGAGGTTTTTCGGGGCGTGTTTTATCAGTAGATCGGTAACCAATTTGATAGTTTCATCGTCTCGTTGGTAATTCACTTAATCTTGATCACTCCATTGTTTGACCCAATTAGAGCACGGTTGTTGTCTAGTGACAACATCGGAAGAATCAACCATAGTGTTGATTTTATTTTCATTACTATCATTAGTAATTGCAGCAACTTTGCAGTCTTCTGAGATTTCGTTGGCGCTACATTGTTGACAGTCTTCCCTTTTACATCTCCTGCGTGGTCGTCTCTATAGGGCATCTGCATTGCTGTGAATCAAGTGATCCCTTCCGATGCTTGATTTCAAAATCAAACGTATCTAATGCTGATATTCAGCAAGCTATCATAATTTCCGGTTCTTTAAAGTTTTTGAGCCATGTTAAGGAGGAGTGATCGGTTCTGAGGAGGAAATGTTTTCCATAGAGAAAATGTTTAAATTGTTTAACAAAAACAACTACTGCTAAAAGTTCCCTTTATGTAGTACAATATCGCATCTGCGATTTCGAAAGGGTTTTGCTACCATAGGCTATAACCTTTTCTTCGCCGTTTGAACTTTTGAGAGAACTGCGCTATTCCATAAGCACTAGCGTCAGTATCCAAAATAAACGTATCATGGCGTGTACATGGTGTAGGATAGGCTAAAATAGGAGCTGAAATAAGTGCAGTTTTAAGCTCATCAAATGCAGTTTTACACGGGTCGGACCAGACAAATTTCTGGTTTTACGTGTTAATTGGGTAAGTGGAGATGATATATTGGCAAAATTCGCAATGAACTTTCGATAGTATGACGCAATTCCGAGGAAAGAGCGGATATCTGACAGATTCTCTGGGACTGGCCAATTACTTATCGTACTGATCTTAGCAGGGTCACATTTTACCCCATCTTTTGTTAAAAGATGTCCCAAATAAGACACTTCTTCCTGGAAAAGGGAACATTTCTTTAGGTTTGAGCTTAAGATTGGCTGTTTTAAATTTTTTCAAGAACCGTAGTAGACTTTCAAGTGTATCTTCAAATGATCTAGCGAAAACAATTACGTCGTCGAGATATATAAGGCATCTTTCCCATTGTAATCCCTTTAGGACTATGTCCATCAGCCGTTCAAAACTACTAGGACTATTGGCAAGACCGAAGGACAAACATTTGAACTGAAATAACCCTTTTTGAGTTGCGAAAGCGGTCTTGTGTCTATTTTCTTGTCGTACTCTCTGCTGCCAAAATCCACAAGCTAAGTCCATGGTACAGAAGTAACTAGAACCACCGAGTGAATCGAGTGCGTCGTCGATACGCGGCAAAGGATATGCATCTTTGATTGTCACTGAGTTAAGTTTTCTATAGTCCGCGCAGAAACGTATAGAACCGTCTTTCTTTTTCACGAGAACTATAGGCGCGGCCCAAGGAGAATTACTTTGCTCAATGATATCAGGCTGTAGCATTTTGTCAATTTCTTTCTCGGCAATCTCTTTCATATGCATTGGCAAACGGCGAGGTGGTAATTTTATTGGATTCGCGATTCCAGTATTAATACTATGTTCTGTTAAACTTGTTTGGCCCAACTGACCATTGGGACCAACAAAAACGTTGGCATAGTCAATAATGACTTTGGTCAGTGATGTGCGTTGTTCTTTTGTAACAGTGTCGGATATGTTCTCTACTAAAGGAACTAAATGGGAAGGGAGTTCTGTACTGGGTTTTACTGTTGAAACTCTTGTTTTTCGAAGATTCGACGTTCTTTCTACTTAATTTTGTTGTTAACCGGGTTTTCCATCGGTTATTAAAATGATGAAAATGGCGGGCGGGCGGGCGGGCGGGTGGGCGTCTGCCAAATGGGTACATCATTTGTCCGGAGCAAATCTCCTACAGTATTTGAGACAGGAAGTTTTTATATTGCAGATCAATTCTACATGTATTAAAGGTGTGCATGGTACTTTGATTTTGATTTTTGATAATTTATGTCAAAAATATCAGTTGTTGAACTTAGCCATTTTACGTCAAATTTTTAACAATACTCCTACAGTATTTGAGACAGGAAGTTTTTATTTTGCAGATCAAATGTACATATATCAAAGGTGTGCATGGTACTTGATTGTGATTTTGATAATTTATGTTAAAAATATTTTACGTCAAATGTTTAACAATAGGGTACCCCCTTTTGTCCGGAGCAAATCTCCTACAGTATAAGACATAGACAGTTTTTTTATTTTCAGATCAGTTGTACATATATTAAAGGTGTGCATGATACTTTGATTTTGATTTTGATTTTTGTTGCATAATGCCAAAATTACCAGTGTTGAAATTTTAAGGTCAAATATTTACCAATAGGGTGTCCCATTTGTCCAAAACAAATCTCCTACAGTTTAATAGACAGACAGTTTTTATAATGCAGATCATTTGTACCTGTATCAGAGGGGTGCACAGTTTTATTTTCATTTTTGATTAAAATCCAAGTTGCTAAACTTTCAGAAATAGGCTACTTTGATGGAAGGTTTAATATTGACAATTAATGAAAATATAAGTACATTCAAATATTCAGGGTCAACCCATGTGTAAGATATACTGTCCATGTAAAAGAAAACCCGGTTTGCTGTCACATTGACAACTTTCCTCTTGTTTTTAGTTTTATATGAAGCTATCTGTTCGACAGGGTGAAGTGTTGCGACCTGTACATTTTTCTTTACAATTTTGGGATGTGGTAAAGAACCACGTTATACTTAGTAGTATCTGCAACAGACTTTGGTAAAATTATGTGTTCACCCCTCAAACTTCATCAAGTGGCTCTACACAGCCATTTTGATTTCCAGGGAAACGACCTCCTATTTCACCATGTGCAAAAATTTCACTTTGTGCTGGAATGTGTACTGTTTCTGTTAAGTGTATTCTGCCACACCGCATATCAGACGGATCTTCCCTAATAAGTATGGCATCAACATCTGGAGAACATAATCTCCCCTTACCTGTGTCTACTATAAACTCATTTTTGGATAGGAAATCCAGACCTAAAATGCCTGGTAATCCCCCTTATTCTTCTACAATTACAGAATTTGTGTAAACCATTTCACCAAGTTTGAATGATAATTCTGTAGCACCATACACTTCATCAGCGGTAATCAGTGCAGAATTTATTTCATGTAAATCATGTAATCTAAGTTCATCAAAAATCTCTTTAGAAATAAGAGTCACTGCTGACCCAGTGTCAATAAGCATTTCAAAGTCAATTGCATTGGTTTCTACATTAACAAAAAAACAATTGTTTGAAATTGAGGATAATCTAATATAAGACGGCCTTCGTGTCGAATTCTTTTGGGTAACATTTAAATGGCCTGAACTGTCGGCCCCTAGCGGCCCCTAGCACAGCCCGTTTTAGTTTGTTGAATGTACGCCGTTTATGGGTGCTTGTTTCATTTATTCAATCTGTTTGTATATATGGATTCGTGGCCACCTTGTTTAGACATTTTCTGTTCTGGACAATGTCTACTAATATGTCCTTCCTTTTGGCAATTAAAACACGTTACATTCTTGTTTTCCCTTAGTGCTACATTTTTGTTGACATGACCATGAGGTCTTGTTTGTGTCGTTTTCATATTTTCAAGGGTCTGTTTGATACTTTCGACAGTTTTGGCCAATTCCAAAATAGTGGGTTCATTGTTTGAAGCTTAATTGTTTTCAAATTTCTGTGTGTTATGCACTAAATTTACATATGAATGGTCTGATCTTGGCTTACGGTATTGAGTGTTTTGTGTTCCCTCAAAAGCCTAAAACTCTACAGCTAGAGATATAGCTTTGTCAATGTATGATGGATGTGAGAACTGTACGTAGCGTTTTAATTCTGCATTACCCAGATCGGTAACGTATTGTTCTATTACAAGTGATTCTAGCATTTCCATTGGTATTTTAGGGAAGGCCCTACTTGCAAGTCTTTCCAAACAATAGCCGTACTCAGAAAGACTCATCTCGATTTCTCCTTCTAGAGCGAAATTCACAGCGATGAGCTGTTTCCCGGTCAGGAGGACAAAAGCGCTGTGTAAGTGCAGATTTTAGCTTATGATAGTCAGATAAGTCCTCCATACTGAGTTCGCTTAATGCACGCTGTGCATTACCCCTTAAGCAAATGGCAAGTTGAGATGCTTTTTCTCTGTTTGTCCACTTATCACATCGAAACTTGCTCAAAATGGCACAATAAATTTGGTCAATCTACATTTTCCCATTGTACTTGTCGGGCTCTTTTTCTCTTCTTTTGTCCCCTGTAAACCAAAAGCTGGGTATTGTGTGTGATCCCATGTTATTTTCAGTGTTTCCCTTTGTATGGTTATTAAAACTCGGAAAATAATTTTCACCTTCATTTTTATCACTACTATAACCCTCAAGTTGATTTTGTCTGGTAGAATATTGATCATTGTTATATCTCCAGTTTTCCCTCATTGGAAGACTATTTTGTAAATTAGTACAATTCAGAGCCATATTACCCTGTGTCTGTACATAAGACCTATTTGGAACTTTGATTCTATTTATGATTTTTTTTCTACTGTTGTGGAGAATAAATTTGCTCCCGTGTCATTTCATCATAACTAGGACAATGCAGAGTTAAGGGGTTTGATAATGTTTGTTTGAGACCCTCATGTAAATCTACATGATGAATTTGACTCATGTCACCAGTATTGTGAGCACTTTTAAATTTATTGACAGTATTGCTATTCATAGTTAAACCTGGGTTACCCCTTTCAAATACATCATTATTTTTAAACTGTGTTCTATTTCTAACTGTGTTAGGGTTACACTGTTTATTCTGATGCATTAAATGCATTGTCGTGTGTTTTTGTATGCATCCAGTGTTTTGTTTCATCTACCGTTTGTACCTCGGTGACATTCCGATGTCACGTGACTTTCCAATGAATGAACTGGTACGTCATCTTTGTCAACGCCAAATTTACGTGACAATAAGTGGTTGTTTCCTGGATCTAGAGACAAAAGTACCCGTTTTTGACAATTTTCATCGACATAATTAGGTGCATTACGTCTTTGTGTACAATTTTCATTTGGATTGTAATGTGTATTTAGTGACAATGTGTCAGAAAATGCTTCCCGTTTCTGGTACACGAGTTCCAAATTCGAGCTCGGATCTTGAAAATGTGATGTACAAGTGTCATTATCGAAAGAATTTTCGTACGATTTATGGTTTGGATATGAATGCTGAACATTGTGAACTTTCATGTTTAATTGTGACTCATTCTTTCTATCAATTGTGTCGTTAGATAATGGATTTGTATGAACAAAGTGTTCATTGCCATTTGGACTTGCTACGGCACACTCAATTTTGTCAACATCTATGCATCCCGGTAAGTTTTTATTTTCATTTGACATTTTTACATATTGTGAGTTGTTCCATCGTTTCTGTTTTTGTGTCTGACCCAACAAAACTTGGTGTGAACGGACTGAAAAGGCGTCGTATCCCGTAACTAATTGTGCTAAAAATTTTCCCAGCGGAAGCCATGGTCCTGTATTTTTTTACATACTTTTGAATTCAGGACTGCAATCTTGGTTTACCAATGTCACGGACCGAATTTATCCGTGGACGTAGCCCCCAAAAATGTAACCGTTTTCTGTATGTTTGTCTAGGTTTTCAATTCTCCAGAGTTCTTTTGACGGATAAAACGATCCTTTAAGATTACAGGTTTATTTTGTGGTATTAATTTACAATATATTTATGTTAAATACAGCCAAATAGTTGTATGACATTTGCCCTCATTGTTCCTACCTAATTTGTAAGAATTTATCTGCCAACTTTACTGTGTTTTAAATTTAATATACGTTATATGTCTAGAGATCCCTTACCCGATAATGGCGGCGTATTTATAGTCCAACTGACGTCATGAACCCGGCGGGGGATTCCGGGTCAACGGAAGTTGCCCGACGTGCCTAAAATAGAAATATCCAGGTCAAGACTAAATAAAGCCAAAACGGACTATTACAAAAAGTAATAGAAAATAAATTACCCAACCAAAATAAAAACGAAGGCAAACGACAGTAACAACCGTCACACTAACAAACAAAACAAACACACAAAACAATACAAAACAAAATTAAAAAATATTTGTAGTTGAGTATTTAAAATGTTGCAAATTCGCGAGTCTTTGGAATATTCCATTGCGAATTATTTAAAGTTTATACGTTTCTAAATTTTGATTCGAATTTATTTGATTTTGGAAGATTTGTATGCCTGGGTCAACATAATTCCAAAGTCAAAGGAGTCAAAGGATTCCTGAATAATTTTGACTTCCACGGGCAAAAAGAACTCACACGCCGTAAGTAGGCTAAAGTCATTTCTGTCATTAAATTTCTTTAAAAGAGTATTCAATCAGGCGTATTGTGGTGTATATTATAAATTATACAGTCTGTAAGCGACCTTATATGGTATATACACGGTCAGTAAATTTCATATTGGGCGAGAGCATAGTTCGAGCCCAATATTCAATTTACCGTGACCGTATGTGTACCATATTAGGTCACTTACATACTGTGTAATATTTATATCCTGCCAAGAGTCCAGCAGGTTGTCACAAAATCTGTTTAAAAACGTACAGTGACGCCGCGTAATGGCGATTACTGACATAATTACACCTCATGTAAGTAAGCTGTATTCTGATTGGTTAATAGCCGTTGTATTTTTGGCAAATACCCCTCCACTATGGTATTTGTCCCGGAGTCTCCTGTGCAGTTTAATGCCTTATTTTGATCGGGAAATTTTACCGCCCCGCGATTTGTATTTTTGACAAATACCCATATCTGTTCAATATATATTAATCAGTCACCCGATATGGAATATACACGGTCGGCACGTGACGTCTTTTGACCAGTCAACTTCTTAGGAATTTACTAGAGGCAGGATATTAATTAATACATAAATTGCAAATTAATATGATACGTAGCAGCGATATCAATCAAACGCCAGCGCCATCGACACTGCAGTAATACAATAAAATACAGAAATTGCAGTTCTTTTTAGTTCTGCGGGTGCCATTTTTAACTCTTTATGTCTCTTCAATGCAGATAAAGATAAAAGTAAAGGAAAGTAATGTATACAATAGTGCATTTTAAATGTGGGTTCGAAATTGTACTTTAGACATTCTGACGTAATTGTACATCAGTTATAATTAACAATTCGTTCTGTACATATGAAAATATGTCTTTACTTTCCTATCAACAGCAGTGATAAGGACACAAACAGAATGCAGAAACAAGCATTCAAATGGGTGCGTATAAATTCAGCGACTATCGTTTCAGTGACATTTTTTGAGTAATTCCGTATATCATTTCAGCGACGCCTTTTCTACGTAACATATGTAAATTCAGCGACATCCAGTTTAAAATAGATTATACCAAAAAACTATAATTTGAAAGAATATAAATTTCATATAAGATACATATCCAATTTTTAGAAAAGAGTCAACCGAACAATGCTAATTCAGAGGTAGTATTTTTCTCGAAGACTCAAGTTCAAAATCAATGACGTGACCAATCTTTTTTTTTCTTTCTCATGATACTCAAAAGATTTAAACTAATACCTGGGACTAATATAACATTATATTAGTCCCAGCTAATACATAGGGATAAAAAAATGAAACATAAATAAATATTTTTTAAATTAAATTTAAAATGGAGATTCATAAGTACAGCAGTCTTAAGGGCCCTGCTTATATTGTATAACTCATAGCATACAAGGCAAAAACTGCAATTTATAATAGGAGGCTTAATTGTATACAAGAGACAGTGTGGAGTTTTATATGATTTAGAATGAAAACGAATTTCTATGAACAATAAAGTTTGACTATAAAATATATGACCTTTTTAAACTCCTTCCATTTATTTGTGGTGAGCAGGGGCATAGACAGGGCAAATGTCACAGGTGTCATGTCATGTATTTTCACAGGTTAATGTCGCTGAATTGATATGCTTTTTGTCGCTTAAATGAAAAATGTTTGGAATGTCGCTGAATTTATCATCTCCGATTCAAATGACTTCCACTGCACCGAGCACACGTTATGGTTTAGATCATCGAAACAGATTAAAACAAAACTTCTGTTAAGCATAAAGGATTTACGCCTGTCACAAAGTATACTGAAACATATACCAGCATCAAATAAAATTACTGAAAAAACTGTGGAAATGTTTTTACCATTCCGATGTTACATGCTGTGAATACAAACGGGGAAAACAGAGAATACATTTCTTTGAGTAATCTCAGGCGGGGAAGTGGTTGAAATAGAACAATATAAATTGAGCTCTCGTTTAAATGGATAGAAATTTTACTATTTGAATTGTTTACCATAGATGCATAATTATAAATGCTATTTCCAATGGAAAAATACTAATATTTTTCATCCCTATTATTTGAATTTAAATGAAAACAACATAGATTGCCACAGCTGAACGTATAAATGCATGTATGATGCACAAATCGACATAAAAGATCAATTAGTGCCTGTCTTTCAAAGTGGATCCCCAAAAAGGCCATCTTTAGATTTTGACCAAAATTTGCATACGGATTGTCAATATCCTTGTTAATCCATGTGCAAATTTTTCAGTCCGCCCGTTATGGCGTTTCTCCAGAATAAAAGTCCAAAACACGGTCAAATTTTTATTTCCTATGCATTCTTTATGAGGTTTCTTTCAGGAATCAACTTTGAATAAAAACAAAACTGTCAACAAATCACCCTAAAAGAATATCAAATGGTAATAACCCAAATACTAATTAACGCATGTCCGAAAATCTTGAAATTTAACAAAGTGAAAATACTAAAAGTAATACATGCTCCTTTAATTACCCCATTTGTTTATTTCACGGTGAATACAAATCACTGGCGAACTAAAAATATAATGAAATGTCCATTTTCTCCCCACTTAAAAACTTGAAAAAGGTGGATCCCGAAAAAGGCCATTTACATATCAATTTCATATGGTTTATGCGATGCATAATTATATACTAAATAATACTCCTAAATTTTGTTTCCGCCCATGCCCTTTTAGGGTGGCTAGAAGTTTTTCTTTATTGTCATAAATTTGACTATCAGATAGACTTGAATTTAAAACAATGATATATAAATTAATCAACGACAATTGTATATTTCTAATATATTTGTATCATAAAGCGATTGTTGCAGCATATGATACATGGTATGTGAAATGTGAAAAATACCGCAAATGTTAGAAATTTGTTTATTTTTACCGTGGCTGTGTCATCACACATTTTGTTTATTTGAAGAGATGACAGGTATACAGATTTACAGGGGAGACAATTTTTTGTGAACTACTGCCCGGCCTGATCTTGGACAATGACAATTGATATTAACCAATGACCTTCAGCTGGCATCTCTAACAATTGTTTCATGATTGGTTAAATTTGTAGAAGATATAAAGCAAAGAAACAAGCATCAGAAAATTGTTTTATGGTGGAATGAATTCTAATTTAAGATAGACTACACGATTTGAACTTCGTATTTCAACATGTAGAGAGATAAGAACTGTTTATCGGCTTGTTTTATTACATAGAGTGTGAAACGGTATTACTTTTATTAAAGGTAAGATTTGGTTTTGGTTTCCATTTTCCTAAATAGATATCAACATAATTTTATATCTTTTATATTCAATTGTTCGAATAATACTTGAAAGGCGGAACAAGATTGATTGATTTGAATAAAAAAAAGTCAGCTAAATTTTGACCACTTCACGAGTTTGACATTACAAGCTTTTGATTTTACCCGGACTTGGCAGAGAGACTGGTTCATGACATGCATACCCTTCAGAGCATTTCAAGTACTCCCTGCTTTTATTAGAGTTTACACTGCGGGTATTTTAGTTAGTTTGAATGATAGGTTTACGATATTCGTATATTTGCTGACGTTCCTGCCTTTTAATTTTTTTCTGTTGTTTTTGCCACGTCTTGAGACTTTATGTAGTGAGCGTTTGGTAATGCGCTGCCGTTTTTGATACATAATTTGAAAAGCTCAAATCAGTCAAGTTGTAAATGACTCAACGTTTGATGATTTTTTGACATTTAGCGTTTTATACATGTAGTCAAGGACGTATATCCCAATATAAGTTTTGTGCGAGGCTTAGAAATTGGGACCATATGAGCTTAAAAGAGAAGTCCTCTTGTGTTTTGTGCCGAATACAAATAAATCTCATCGAAACTGCATGTTTATATTGCTTTTATACTGATATCATAAATATGTCAATTTATTTTGAATGACATAAAGTTATTTAAATATATTGTTTTTATACTGCAATTTGAAATATGTGTATTTATTTTGAATGGCCTAAAACGTTTAGCTTCTTAGGATATTTCTTGGTGTAAAAACTAGAGTTGCTTGTTGTTGAGCAAGGTTATAAAATATGAAGGATTTTTTTTTCAATATACTATGCTAGAACAAGATAAAAGAAAATAAATAAAAATTGAATTGAAGGGCTCTCAAACCGATTATGAAAATCCCGATCCCGATAGATTAGCTAAAAATTGTAACTCGAACATGTTGAATATATCTTGTCATGCATTTCAATTCTACAATTTTCGACTTTTTTGACGATTTATCAAAAGTATATGGTGAACGTATTGAAGATAAAAGCAATATTTAATGAAGCAGAAAATCTTTTTAAGATCGATTATAAAAAAGGGAGTCAATAAATTACAAATTTGTTTTTGTTATTGCTCAAATTTCAAAACAAATAGGGATATTATGAATTCTAAATGCACGGAAGCGTATTGATGCCATGAAGAATATGTGATATTTTTTTCTTCATGTGGCATCAATACGCTCCCGTACAAACGGTTTAAAATGTATTCCATCAAGTTAAAGTAAAATACATGTATATTTTCTATTGCAGTGTTAAAAAGGCAGTCAAAATGTTTACACGATTAATCGTTCTCCCAACTTTACTTGTACTACTAGTCTCAGCCTGTTCCGTCTGGAACCAAGATCGCCAATGTTATTGCAGTTGTGAAGATAACTCCACCAGCTGTAGGAGCACCTGCTACCACATGACTCATCATCAAGTGGAAGATTTAATTGCTCAACGGCATTGTTATGACAACTGTCACTCAAAATATGCATCATGTCTACACTGGTGTGAGCAGAATACGAAATAAAGATCTGATTACGTTGACCTTATTTTTAATTTGATTAGGACGATGTCCTAGGTTTCGTTATTTTTTGTAACTGCCAAGATAACGGAAGTTAAAAAATAGTGCAAGTGTTGAAAAGATCAATCAGAGTCTTAAATGAGCCTATATCGCTCATCCGATCCAAGAGATTAAATGATAAATCTGAAGGGACCCCATTTTAGGATAGTGATTGGTAGTTGATATTAATAACGATACAAATATATATCAATTGACAGATGACCATGTAAACATGCCCTTTTTTATACATCGTGATATATAAAACAGTTTTCAGGCAATTTAGAACATTTTCCCATGGGTCCAATGTTAAACTTAAATTTTCGATGGCGGCTATCTTTGATTTACGATCTTCACTATAATGATATACTGAGTACCAATGATATCATTTGATAATTTTTTTCTGGGTCGAGTTATCAGAATTACTAGATAATTGTGTGCTTAGTCACGCCATCAACTATTGAATGAATCATCAAAATCAAATTTCCCATATTGTGTGAAAACTGCTATCAGACTGACAAGAAATTTAAAGAAAAGGCTTCCAATTCTGAGTTCCAATTTTGTGAAGAAATTGTTTAGGGTTGAATTTTTGTAAAAAAAATGAAAAGATTTTCCTTTTTTGTTTTAAAAAAACCAATTTTTTAGAATATCAATTCTCTACATCAAAAACGTTTGGAAATTTGCTTGACATATCCCAAAAGAAGCTGAAAAAATTCAAACCTATTCAACGTCGTTCAAAGGAGGTGAAAGTGATGTCTGTTAATAGAAAAATAAGGAATTTTGAGAAACATCCAAGGGATTTTTTAAACCTAAGCATTCATGGGTTATATGAAAACCGGTCCTAAAAACTGAGATGAGAAAATGTTTACTGTTTGTAAGTCTTGGTAGTGGACAACAAAGAAAAAATTGTTCATGCGCCAATTCGCAGCAAAATTCCCATTAGTGAGTACTCATTGGTGTGTATTGGGGTGGTGCACTTTCAAAAAAAGAACAGCCATGAGGAACATTTTTACTGCTGCATTTGTTGAAAATATCTATTCTAGTAAAAAAAATATGAATTTTACGTGTTGCATTTTTATTGGCGCTCCATATATATTTCATTGATGACAATCATATGGTAAAATGCGTAGTTGATATCAACTTCATTTATGAAACGGTTCTCAAGAATTAACAATTTAAAACAAGTTTTCGAATTTTGTTCAAAATTGCATGGTGAGTATCTCTTGCCATACTAAATTGCATGGTGAGTATCTCTTGCCATACTCATTGTTTTATGTAGCCAGGTATTGGATTATTGAAGCGCTTTATAAAAAAAAAACAAAAAAAAAAACAAGTGCTACCTTTAAAAGAGATGATCGACGAAGTATTAGGGATTTAATGGTAATTACCAAAGTGCATATGAATTTTCTGTAAATAGAGCTCATGAAAGGCTGTGTTCTCATTTGGCTTAAATTACAATATATATGGTTGAAAAAAGTTACAGTTAGAGTATAATTGTAATGTTATAGAATTGTTAAAAAATATGTTATGTGGTAAGACATTGTGAATATGTATATACAATAAAGTCATTAACCTGCTAAATAATTTGCAATTGAAACTTGTATTCCGAAATAATCCAATGTTAAACTATGTTCCTTGTAGGTAGACATCTTGGGTGACGTGTGAACCTTATAGACATGATTTTGAAAGGGGACAGCCAAATAAATTGTGACCCAGATAGGTCTAAGAATTATATTTCAATGACAAATTTACACAACGGTCACCAACAAATAACGGCAAAAGCTCACCGTGGTTATAGTCAGTTTGTCCAAAATTTTTTGATTACAGCAACTCATTGACGCGAAAAAAGCACTAATAAGAGAACAACAGGTTTGGAAAGCAACTTTTCCAACTCCATCATCTCAAGTCGAATAAATATATATCAGAGCACAAAATAATTAATACTTTTACCAGAAAATCATCTTGATAAACAGAAAAAATGTATTCTTTATACTCATATATTCTTTCTAGAAGCCTCCCTCCCCACCGTCTGTCAGCCCCCTTCTTTTGAGTTTGGTACCTGGGACGACGGACGCAATCAAGGACTGACTTTTAGCGACTCCTTTTAAATAACTAAACACCGAAGTTACTGTGAATTTACTTTCTGCATATGCGCATTTCGACAACTAATGTCTCTTCAGTGCAGATAAAATCTAAATGTTTGAAAGGCCAGAAACTCAAAGATGTTTAAAAACTGAAAGAGGACAAATAACCAATATGATCTAAATGTAAAGCCAAAATCAGCTAAGGACAGAGCTTTGCATGAGGGAGATTCTCCTTAGTTTCAACAAAATTTACAAAAATTTAGATATTGTAAGTATTCCAAAATATAATCGGCTTTCGAGTCAGCACCGAAGTACTGACTACTGGGCTGGTGAATACCCTGGGGGGAGGGGGGGTGGCTTGTGAATACCCTCGGGGACTAACAGTCCACCAGCAGTGGTATCGACCCAGTGGTAACAAATAACTAAATACCGACGTTACTGTGAATTTACTTTCTGCATATGAGCATTTCGACAACTAATGTCTCTTCAGTGCAGATAAAATCTAAATGTTTGGAAGGCCAGAAACTCAAAGATGTTTAAAAACTGAAAGGGGACAAATAACCAATATGATCTAAATGTAAAGCCAAAATTAGCTAAGGACAGAACTTTGCATGAGGGAGATTCTCCTTAGTTTCAACAAAATTTACAAAAATTTAGATATTGTAAGGTTTCCAAAATATAATCGGTTTTCGGGTCAGCACCGAAAAACTGACTACTGGGCTGGTGAATACCCTCGGGGACTAACAGTCCACCAACAGTGGTATCGACCCAGTGGTAACAAATAACTAAATACCGAAGTTACTGTGAATTTACTTTCTGCATATGCGCATTTCGACAACTAATGTCTCTTCAGTGCAGATAAAATCTAAATGTTTGGAAGGCCAGAAACTCAAAGATGTTTAAAAACTGAAAGAGGACAAATAACCAATATGATCTAAATGTAAAGCCAAATTCAGCTAAGGACAGAGCTTTGCATGAGGGAGATTCTCCTTAGTTTCCATAAAATTTACAAAAATTTAGATATTGTAAGGTTTCCAAAATCAGTTTTTGACATTTTTGAACAACATTTCCGTAATAAAGGGCTACGCCGAGCGCAGCATGATACGACCACAAGTGTAAACTAAAATGAATGTTGACACAGTAATTTGCTGGACACAATAAATACCTTGACAGATAAATTAACTGGACACAAACTAGTGAAAAAAAATTAGCCCTTGTAATCCCTTATTACCAGGATATTGTAAGAGCTAAGAAATTCTGTTGACTAACAAGATTACATCAATAGAAATCCAAAGAAAAAACTCAGGCTGAAATCCTATGAAAAATAAAGATTTCACATATTTTTAATAATTTTAATTTTGGCCCCTTTGACCCCTTATAGCTCGAAAACGGTAGGAGTTGCACCAAATCTGTTGACATATCTCCGAAAGCTCGACACAATAAGAGGAATCCAAAGAAAAAAATCCCATCAAAATCTGATGTAAAAGAAAGATTTTACATATTTCTTAAAATTGCAATTTTGGCCCCTTTGACCCCTTATAGCTCGGAAATAGTAAGAGCTACGCCAAATCCGTTGTCATACTACTGAAAGACTACAATGAGAAGAATCTAAAGAAAAAAGATCCCATTGAAATCAGATGAAAAATAAAAATTTTAGGTAATCCGCATGTTGAATGTTCATATCTTCTATAAAACTTTTTAAAATGTGTTTATCAGTCTATGAAATCTGTAACCTTGTTGTAAAAGTTTGCATGTGATAGTAAGGTTACGTTCATTAAAGTCTTCAAGTGAAGAACAGACGCGTGCGAATCGTGCCAGTAGAGATATAAACACCCGTATGATCGAGCTGCAGGAACGTCGCCATCAAGAAAAGGGAAGTTAGTAATGATGAAATCAAAATCATCCCTTTTATCATAAATTTTAGTTTTAATCTTTCCAGAGTCAACGATGATAGTAACATCGAGAAATGGGCAGTATTTAGAATTATTGTTTATTAAGTTTCAGTTGTTATGGGTAGATGAGGTCGACATAGTCTAAAAACTGGAGATTGTCAATAGTAAGGATATCGTCGATATTCCTGCTGTTATCGTTGAAAATTGAAATAAGTTGATTACCGTTTTGCATGGTTCCATCCTGTAATTTTTTTCATAAATTCCCGTTCGTAACAGAACAGGAAAAGATCTGCAATTAGAGCTGCACAGTTTGTGTCCAAGGAAATTCCAATGACCTGTTGATAGACGATGTTGCCAAAACGAACAAAAATGTTGTCTAGCAAAAGATTATAAGTACGTTAATGTTTGATGCATACACATACACTGAATAAAAGCAAAAACAAGAAGACAGATTTCTAATGGTCATAGTTTAAGATAGTTAAACAGTATGAAAAAAAGAAAAGAAAAAAAAAACACTAGCAAATTCTGTACTACATTTGTGTATTCATATCTGACGATAACCGATAATAGTGTATTATATAAGATATATAGATTTATAGTATATCAATACATTTTAACAAAGAAGCGACGTTGCCAAAAACATGAGGTGTTTAACAAAATGTAACAGAAATTATGTGACAGAATGACAACCCAGCGGCATAACCCGCTGTCACCTTCGGGAACCTATTTATCCAATAGCAAAGAAAGATTACGTTTATCAGTTGTCTGGTCCAAGCAAATATATCGCTAGGTCAATGTTTAAGTCAACTTTAGGAAAAGACAAAACTGGTAAGCCAAGAGCTTTTACCAAATGGTATTAACTTTTTGTGATTGAAAATGTTAGAATTATTTAACACCCTGAATTAGGGGGGGTGAATGACAAAAAGAGGATCTCGACGTTATGAATGGCTCACCTTGCCCATAGGAAACAAAGAGATATGAATGACATTTGCAAATAATGTTAGATCTTTGATGAGGTACGGACCTGTTGGACACCTAGTTTTTGGAAGGGACCATTGTCATTGAGTTTGGTTGTAATTTGACTGGTAGTTTTTGAGAAGAAGATCTTTGAATGTGTTTCCGTAAGGATAAATGTTTAACTTTATTCCCCGCTACCGGGCATCTTATATGAGATAAAGTTAGACTTGTCTATAAACTTTTTAAAAGGGACAATGTCAGGAACCATTTAATAAGTTTTGCTATAAATTGGACTAGCATTTTCTGAAAAGAAGAGCTTTGATAGCGTTTACCCATAAGTCTCAAATTAACCTATGTTGCCCGCTGGCAGCCATCTTTGAAGAAGTTTGGATATGCAGATATAATTTTAAAAGGGACCGACTAAGGAGTATTTTTTGTGGCACAGTCGTTACATGAAAAAGTTTACTACGAAGTGAGATAAAAATCACACCCTGGCTATAGCAAAGTTGGATAAAAACAGTATAACGAAAATTCAAGCAGTGCCATTGACAAGAACAGTAGAATACCGAAGGAACAAAGGAGGTGGCAATTCCAAATATCAACGTGCAGAGACATGCATGGCCATTCTTATCAAATTTTGCTGATCTTGAACGTTGCCAAAAAAGACCACAGCCAATTAAAATTAGTTTATATGTGGAGACAGCAACATTAAAAAATCCCTCCCTCTTTTCCCAAACAACGGACAAAATTTTCCTATAATAACAGACTTTTCCCACAATTTTACCTAATAATTTTGTTTACATAATGCATTGTAATGATCAGTTGATTTTTTATACGTCCCGTCTTTGACGGGACGTATTATGGTATACCGGTGTCCGTCCGTCTGTCCGTCCGTCCACACGTCGTACTCTAACTAGAGAACGCTTTGAACATTTTTCTTGAAACTTTGCAAGATTGTTGGATATGACGGAAGAAAGCTCCCTATCGTTTTATTTTGTCGTCGGATTTTTCGTTCCAGAGTTATGGGACTTTGATTATTTCAAAAAAGTATGAAATTGCAATTTCTGTCTACACATTAATAATATTCCTTTATTTTAAGACATTACTACCCCTAAACCAATATACATTTTTGACTGTTTAACATAAGATGAAATAATTGATACATATCAGAAGTCCCTTGTTACATTTTGTATGTTTGTTCATATGGAGTTTTTAATTTCAAGAATCATTTAATCAGTTTGCTTTAAAGTGGGGACGGGCGTATCATGCGCTCTTGGCGCAGCTGTTTATTTTTATTGACTTCATTGATTATTTACTATTCAGCTAATAATACGGTGACTCGTTCAAACATATGACATAGTTTATCAAAGGGCGTGATCGATATGTGAAAGTATAAAAGTGCCTTTTCGATATGTGTCGTTATAAAAAGATGTGTTCGATCGCTTCACCCATTTGTATATATCTCACAGTAATGATTTTCAATAATTTTAACCAGCAGACATGTTACTGGATCGAACAATTTGCTTCAGATGTTATGTAATCTATATAACATTTTGTTTAAGAACATGAAAATAAGTCTATCGTTGAAAAAATATAGGCTATGGAGATGGCAGACTATGCTTTCGTATTATCCTAGATACGTCGTTACATTTATACGTTTCGATTGATTGATTGATTGATTAGTTAGAGTTAAACGTCCAATGAGCAATATTTCAGCTATATCAGGACGAGAACAAGTTAATCAATTCAAAAGATTGTAAGTAAAAGAAGAAAGAAATAAAGGTGGAAGGGACAACCGGGGTAACGACTTTTGATTGCCACTGGAAAAGAAGAGAAATGGGTAGGGGCGGGAAATTTAGCCTTCCATACGACACCCGGTGCGTCTGCTCTCTTAAGAGAAATATAGAAGGGTCTTTGTTCTGCATGGAGCGTGGCGTTTCTCCATACAGTTTGGCTACAATGGTTCACGGTCAGAGTTTCCGTATTATGACCTTACTACCCTGCATAGACAGGGCATTCCCCTCTCCACCAACTGGGGACGCGCCCGGCAGCACTGTAGCCGGAGCCCCTGAAAACCGATCCAGGTGCCGGGCCTCTGTTAAGAAGACTCATACTCCAAGCTCAGAGGATGTTGCGGGCCTATTCATAAGCCGGAACCGCGCACGGCGGTATACGTTTCGATGCCTCTTATATGAAAGATCTCTGTTGGGAAGTATATATTAACATTTATATATAAATGACTGCTTTACCTGTGA
>MJUU01008701.1:52057-87790 GCA_002080025.1 Modiolus philippinarum | reverse complement strand
TTCCAGAGTTATGGGACTTTGATTATTTCAAAAAAGCTTGAAATTGCAGTTTTCGTCCACATGTCGTACTCTAACTAGAGAATGCTTTGAACATTTTTCTTGAAACTTTGCAGGATTGTTGGGTATGATGGAAGAAAGCTTCCTATTGTTTTATTTTGTCGTCGGATTTTTCGTTCCAGAGTTATGGGACTTTGATTATTTCAAAAAAGTATGAAATTGCAATTTCTGTCTACACATTAATAATATTCCTTTATTTTAAGACATTACTACCCCTAAACCAATATACATTTTTGACTGTTTAACATAAGATGAAATAATTGATACATATCAGAAGTCCCTTGTTACATTTTGTATGTTTGTTCATATGGAGTTTTTAATTTCAAGAATCATTTAATCAGTTTGCTTTAAAGTGGGGACGGGCGTATCATGCGCTCTTGGCGCAGCTGTTTATTTTTATTGACTTCATTGATTATTTACTATTCAGCTAATAATACGGTGACTCGTTCAAACATATGACATAGTTTATCAAAGGGCGTGATCGATATGTGAAAGTATAAAAGTGCCTTTTCGATATGTGTCGTTATAAAAAGATGTGTTCGATCGCTTCACCCATTTGTATATATCTCACAGTAATGATTTTCAATAATTTTAACCAGCAGACATGTTACTGGATCGAACAATTTGCTTCAGATGTTATGTAATCTATATAACATTTTGTTTAAGAACATGAAAATAAGTCTATCGTTGAAAAAATATAGGCTATGGAGATGGCAGACTATGCTTTCGTATTATCCTAGATACGTCGTTACATTTATACGTTTCGATTGATTGATTGATTGATTAGTTAGAGTTAAACGTCCAATGAGCAATATTTCAGCTATATCAGGACGAGAACAAGTTAATCAATTCAAAAGATTGTAAGTAAAAGAAGAAAGAAATAAAGGTGGAAGGGACAACCGGGGTAACGACTTTTGATTGCCACTGGAAAAGAAGAGAAATGGGTAGGGGCGGGAAATTTAGCCTTCCATACGACACCCGGTGCGTCTGCTCTCTTAAGAGAAATATAGAAGGGTCTTTGTTCTGCATGGAGCGTGGCGTTTCTCCATACAGTTTGGCTACAATGGTTCACGGTCAGAGTTTCCGTATTATGACCTTACTACCCTGCATAGACAGGGCATTCCCCTCTCCACCAACTGGGGACGCGCCCGGCAGCACTGTAGCCGGAGCCCCTGAAAACCGATCCAGGTGCCGGGCCTCTGTTAAGAAGACTCATACTCCAAGCTCAGAGGATGTTGCGGGCCTATTCATAAGCCGGAACCGCGCACGGCGGTATACGTTTCGATGCCTCTTATATGAAAGATCTCTGTTGGGAAGTATATATTAACATTTATATATAAATGACTGCTTTACCTGTGACTGATGACCCTCCAAGCTGCCAATCCTTGTGTTTTGGTCCGAAAACCGATTTTATTTGGGAATTTGCTATACCTACATTTTATAAAAACTAACTGAAGGAGTTGTTTCCCTTTGCATAGCTCTGTCCTAAGCTGATTTGGCTTGTTTTATCCTATTGTGAATGTGTTCTCTTTGTTAAAACTTTTACACTTATTTCGGTTTAGGGACTTCCAAATATTTTGATCGATCTGCATTGAAGAGACATTAGTTGTTGTAACAGCCATTTTATCAACTACCTTGTCTGTTGCTGTTGCCTGTGCTGTTGTTATTTTATTTGGAAACTTGCAATATCTTAATTTTAGAAACTTTTGTTTACAACTAAGGAGTATCATCCCTGTTGCAAAGCTTCAGCTTTGCTGATTTTAATTTTTCTGTTATAGTCTATTGATAATGTTTTCTCTATCAATTTATACACATACTTAAGTTAATAAATTTCAGTGTAATTGAATAGACCATATCCGAGCTGTAATATCAGGATTTACCGGGTCTTTTTTCAACACGTCATAGTATAGAAAACGTCACGTCATAAAGCCTTAAACGTCATTAAACTGGTCACATGGGGCGGACATGTTTGTGACGTAGGGCGGACAAACAACAAGTGGTCAATCTAAATACCAGAACTCGGATATGGCCTATTGATCTGCACTAAAGAGACATAAGTCGTTTAAATGGCCATACACTGCAACTTAATTCACAGTAATATTGGTATTTTTTTATTCATATAATTACCGTTAATACTATTAATCATTTTTTTCTGTAATTTCTACCCTCCCTTGTGTATCTTCGAGTCCGCCAACTCGATACCTTCTATAGGGACTTCTGAGTCGTTTTCAAACCGGATAAAAGATCTGATATTATACGAAAAAAAATCAGTACATCAATACATTAAGAGGTAATTACTAATTAATGAACATTGTTGAGCTAAGGGTGATTTATTTTGAATCTGTTGTAGCGCTTCAAGTTGATTATTTTTTTTTTTGTCAATTAAAATTTAATAAAAAAAGAATTGTCATGTAGGTAAAATTATAAGTATACACTACAATTGCATAAATATTTTGATTTTTATGTGGTATATATTTCTTTCAATAGGTCAAGAATCCAGTCACTTAGTCTTATTGGTATTTGAGTCGATCGTTTCCGCCTTTAATTACACGAGAGTTCGTATTTCGAAAAGTCCCGTATTAAGAGGTGTTCATGGTCGTCTTAGATTGTTGGCGAACTGAAGACTGTTAGACGTAGACGGATGGTGTAGTAGAGGTAAGGGTTCGAATCCAACTCACCAGCCCTCTGTATTTTGAAATGTCAATAGCTCTAAAAAGATGTTAATTACCACTGTTGGTATTCGAAAATATACATGTCTGCCTATGCAGTTTTCCTTATTATGCATACATTATTATAAAAAGATTATATATCAAATAGATAAAAATATAGATTCATCCGCATTTTTATTAATTATTTTTGACTAAAATTGAATTCTCATTACAAAAATTTAAATATGATTAAACCTTCAAAAAAACTTTTTCTTTTATGATAAAATTTTGAAGTTAAATCCAGCCGACACAATTGATACACAACTTGACTCATCATGAAAGCTTTGTTGCATTTTTTGTACTATTGATAACTTGGGGACCAACTGAGTTGTAACTGACTTGTCCTTTCTTCCCTTTTGCTAACCTTCCAGAACTGCAGTCGTTTTAACACTACATATCTCAGTTTCTTACTCATAATTATATAAATGATAAAGTTCGAGGTACATCCAATTATCGTTGACAGTTTAATTATTTCTAAAAATATCTTTAAATTCTCTAAACTTATATTCCAAATATCGACTATATTAATGATGTAATTCATTGGTTCACAATACGGTGTAGATGCTAAAACAATCATAACCTCAATATTCTTAGAAAAAGTTGCTGTTCCTTGGCATTGATATAAAATGTCAGTGATAGTCTTGTTCGCGTTGTTACTAGCGCATATTTTGTCCGTGTTTTCATCAAACCAGTTCAATAAGGGTTGAAGAATCAAATAATAATTTACATGAAGACGAAAGTAATATTCCGCGTAAAATGATCTCTTGAGAGCCTTTTCTTTGATTCTGTCGGAAATTCTTTTTACTTTACTGTGTAAACCTTGTACTTTTCTCTTTACATTTCTTTTACAGGTATTTATTTTCCTTTCATCGAGTATTGTATTATTTTTGTTAAGGTCTTCGAACTTGTATGTGTTAACACAGTTTAAATGCGTCTGACTGATCTTGCTGTATGCTTTCTGGCGTACGGCGTTTTTTATGTCCTCGTCTGGTCTGTATTTATCAAATAAAGCAATGTTCATCCAAAGACGCGGTGTCTCTGACACCAAAAATATAATCACGATACATGATACTAGTATGCATGATTTCTTTTCATTTCTTGAAGATGACGCTTGTCCCCGGACTTTTTTACGTCTGCATAGAAGCGCAATTATACAAACTGCGGAGATTATCATTGCACATGTGCAAAAGATCAGTATGACAGAGTAAACGATAGGAAAGTAACTCAATACATATTTTGTAAGAGTTTCAGATATGGGAGTGATTAAACAGACATCACCTTTGCCAGGAGTCACAGTCGCTACAACCATTTTTGGAATGTGAACTATGCATGAAACTATAAAGCACAAAATACAAACACTCATTGAACTCCTATTTCCGATATGTATTTTACTCCAGAATGGATATGCAACGACTAAAATCTTCTGTAATCCAAGCGATGTAGTTAATAGTATTGATACCAGATGGAAATTATCAGCTAAATGGGACAAACAGTAATGCACAAGGCAATATGGATACTTGAGAACAATAGCGAATTCTGAGGACTTAAAATTACTTCTACGTAGTTTGTCGTACAGGCAATAAAACATTGGTTCTAATCCATACGTACATAGAGCTGTGAGGCTGTCTGCTATGGCTAATCCTTGCATTAGAACAGTAGACGGTGTTTTAATACGTTTGTCAAAAAGGAAAATGAAAATCAAGATATTCATCACAATGGCCGCGTAGGATAATATTGGACCCACAACAATATTTAAACTGAATGGAATCCTTTCAAAAATTGCGAAAATCATGTTTGAAATTCTAGTCCAGTATTTTCAGTTGTATATCTTTTACAAAAATGCTGGATTCATATAGCTCGTCATTCGTTATGTTATCAAATTATCTACATGAACTTTTCAGTATTAGAAAAGTCTAATCCGAACGTAAATGTCAACAAGTTTTCCTAGAAGCTACTAATTCACCTCCTGAAATTAAAAATAAAGAGCACAGATGATCAACAAATCATTGATCGGTATGTTTAAAATGAAGGCTTTTTGAAACGAAAATGCTTAAGAGGACACATGACCAGTTCTCTATGCCTAGCTGGACAACGCATCGCAATAGAACAAACTTATAATGATTTTTTATCAACAAGGTTTCGAATGTAGATCATATTTGGCATGTTTGGTATTGCATCAATATGCATATCTATCTCAGAGTAAAATAAGGTCTAGTACGAATACTGAGTAGGAATCAAATTGAGCATGTAGGCGGTCATGAGATAAAAGTTGTGTTCATAGCATTAAATATTGGAAACCAAAATGGCATGCAAACACTTCACGGTTGGAAACCAAAATATTATGCAAAAACATCATGATATGAACCCCCCCTCTCCCAAAATAAAAAAAAAACTAAACTAAATAGAGAAAAAAAACTCAAATGCCTACCGAAGGCCTCTCTACCAAGTCCGGCTGTGCCGAGTTCCTATCGCACCTGTCCGTGGGCTGGAAACACATCCCGTGCAGCAACCCCCCCCCCCCCAATTCCGAACCAGACAGATTTTTTTTCAGTCCTCCTATGTCCCCTCTTCAAAATAAAACATGTGAAGACGGACATAACCTGCACTCATAGACAGTATAGGGCTACTTTTATTGTACACCATGAAAAATTCTTGTATTTTGGTTTTAACCTAAGTTTTATCTTTTAAGCTCCATAATTTTTAAACGATAAGCAATATGTACTCAAATTTGGTACCAAATTAAAGCTAATTTAATATCCTTTACAATGAACACAAGTTGTGGGCATTTTACTCCCTTTTTTATTATATGGGGATACAAAAATGTACACTCCCCCTGTAAAAAATGCGAAAATGACGATTTTAGGCTGTCAATTCCTTTCAGATAAACAACCCTCGTCATTTGATGTAGTCTGTGTGCCTAACATCAGATTTGATACAATATTAGAAAATTAAACCATTTAAGTCCATAAAATTTTGATTTTCGGTATAAAAGTTTTGAAAAATGGAAATTTTCGGAATTTTAGATTTTTTCACAATTTCGACTTTCTGGCTTTAGGATCGTAAAATCTGAATATATATTTAATAATGGCCGTTTTAATAATGATTTATGATATATTACCACAAATTGTGCGCACACATTTTAGTTTCAGACATATTGTAGGCTCAGAAATGTCAAAATTTGCACGCCTCCCTTAAAACTTAAGGAAAATTTTGAAATATTCAGGCTCTAAATGATAAAAAGATAATGTTTAATGGCAATTCTAGTGTTTATTTCACTAAAGCTTACGTGCAGAAAATCATTTAAGTAGATGTTAACTTTTTAAGAGGTCTCTTTTCGACTCTTCTTCCCAAATTGTATGAAAAATGGGAATTTTCCGGTTTTCAGAATTTCTGATGTTTTGACTTTGATATGAAATACTTTATGAAATTGAAATGTAACTTGAAAATGTTGATTAAATATCGTTTCATTATATCTTCGCAATTACAAAGTATGCTTTTAAACATTTTAGTCTAACTACAGTCTCATAAATTACAAACACATTACCCCTTACCACACATATTCATCACAATTTATTTCATTTTATTCAGCTTGTAAAGCTTAAACCTTGTATAAAGGACCAATGACATATTTTTTTCAAACACCAAAATACACAAAGACTGACATATATCACAAATAAGAACATGCGCATGGTTTATGGGCAGTTATTCAACAATTGAAATTGGATTTCGCAAAATTCTTAAATGCCGGAAATTCCCATTTTTCACGTAAATCGGCCAAAATATTCAATTTTACCAATATTTGAGTGTTAAAATTACACATTACGATTATCAAATGCATCTTTTGCAAAAAAGTAAAATATTAGTATGATATCATAAATTGATAAAAACATTCTTTAAATTTTATTATAGATACATTGACTTATTAAGAAAATTTGGTTCTACATGCAGGGCTCTTATACATCAGGGCATTTCACATCCAAACTTCTATGGCAATATCATTTACAAAGCGCATAAATTCAAAAATTGTCCTTCGAAATTTAATAATCCGTTGAACCAACTTATTCATAAAGGATATAAATACAGCATTGTTGTTAAATCTTTACTTCTGGTTTTTGTTGGCAAAAATATTGATCATCTCCTAAATGCTTTACACCATAACTAAATTTAAACAATTTTTCATATAGGCAGTATTTGGCATTGCACAATATCAAGTTTTTCTTTCATAATTGATAATGTTGTTATATCAAATCTATTTAGAAGTATTTCAATTGAAGTTTCACATGTAAGAAGGCTCGATATCATAGTCAACGGAAATTATGTCCTTAGCTAGCCGTCAGTAACTGCGAGCTTTTGTCCGGACAGTACCTGTGTGTATTGTCTTCATGCTTTATGTACTTCATTGTAAGGGTACTCGTCTTGATAAGTTGGAATTTTTTCTAGTTTTGATTTTTATTGCGAGTCTTTTTGTGTATTTATTTTTTAGCCATTCACCACACATAGGGGAGGGTTTGGATCCAAGAAAACAAGTTCAACACCACCACAATTTTTGCGCATGTCCCAAATCAGGAATATGTTGGTCATTGGTTTGTCCTTGTTTTCTTATAGAATTTTAGTTTCTTGATATTTGGGTTGATGGATGTGGTTTGTTTCCATTTATTTATTAACTTTTACCCTTTTGGGGCCATTTAGGGCTTGCTATATGGTGTGAGGTACCTCAGTGTGTTGAAGACCGTGCGCTGACCCCTAGATGCTTTGTTTTGGGTCGTTTTAACCTGGATATGGGATGTTGTCTCCTTGACATTTACCCCATTTCCTTTCTTTTTCATATTTATATATCTAAAGACATACATATTTTGGGGACTTTTAAGTTCAATTTTGTTGGGGTAGGGTAAGATTTTCGGTATTTAGAGTCACATTGAACACTCCTTGCTTTTCTAAGCAGTATTTTTAGAAAACTTATGTATCGGTTTTACACATTTCGATTCATGGACTTCCAAACGTTTTGATTTAATCTGCACTGATGAGACATAAGCTGTCGAAATGCGCATTGGCAGAACCTAAATTCACAGTAACCTCGGTATTTTGTTATTAAGACAATAAATTGGCATATCTGCAGATAAATCCTTCAGATTGCCACATACAACGATTTAAAAGTGATTTTTTGACAAATCTGAAATGCTGAAGATTCCCATTTTTCATAAATTTTGGACAAAATATTGAGTTTATGCAGAAAAGTTGGGTTTAAAATACCAAATCACGATAGAATTCATGCTACCTTGCTATATGCAACGCAGATTTTGCTTGTGGTGGTTATTTTTATCCCAACATACACAAAAAATCGATAATTTTTTAGAAAACTTTCTGTGGTAGGGGTAAGATTTTTGGTATTTAGAGTCGCATTAAACACCCCTTGTTTTTCTAAACAATGTTTTAAGACAACTAGTGTATCCTAGAACAGTTAATTGGCATATCTGCAGATATACTCTATAGATTTGATATATACTGCGATTTAACAGTGAATTATGGACAAATCTGAAACGCTGAAAATTCCCATTTTTCATCAATTTTTGGAGAAATATTGAGTTTTTGGGAACCAAGGGCTGTTAAGATACCAAATCATGATATAATTTATGCAATATTGTCATAGACAACACACGTTTTCCGTGTTCTGGTTATTTTTATGCGAAAATAGACCAAAAGTTGACAATTTCAGGGAAAATTTGTTGGGGTAGGGCATTTAGAGTCGCATTCAACACTCCTGGTTTTTCTTTACAATGTTTTAAGACAACTTATGTATTGCTAAGAACAATTAATTGGAACATCTGCAGATATGTTCTATAGATTTGATACATATTGCGACAAATCATATGGACAAATCTGAAATGTTGAAAGTTCCCATTTTTCATGAATTTTGGAGAAATATTGAGTTTTAGTCCATTAATGGCTGTTAAAATACCAAATCTTAATGTGATTCATGCAACATTGTCATATACAACACACATTTTACGTGTTCTTGTTATTTGCATGCCAACATGGACAAAAAATTGACAATTTATGGGAAAATGTGTTGGGGTAGGGGTAAGATTTTCCGTATTCAGAGTCACATTAAACACTCATTATTTTTCTAAACAATGTTTCAAGACAACTAATGTGTCGCATGGTACAATTAATTGGCATATCTGCAGATATATCCTCCAGACTTTGCTTAAATAACGATTTAACAGTGAACATTGGACAATTCTAAAATGTTAAAAATTCCCATTTTTCATCAATTTCGGGCAAAATATTGAGTTAAAGTCAACAAATGGCTGTTAAAATACCAAATCATTATGTTATTCATGCAACTTTGTCATATACAACACACATTATGCGTGTTCTGGTTGTTTTTATGCGAAAATAGACAAACATTTGACATTTTTAGAGTAAATTTGTTGGGGAAGGGGTAAGTTTTATTGATGTTTATATTACCTAAAAGCAGCCATTATTTGTAATGGTTGTGAAGCAAATATAAAAAGCTTTCATTTGATATCTATTTTAAATGATATTTGTTTCCTAAAAAATAATATTAGGCAAAAGAAAGACAAAACTTATTCAAAAACGAAATTATTCAAAGGTTTATGTATTTGGTCTATTTGAAAATAAAAGTTTGGTCATTTAAAATATGTTAACATCGTCTTAACATGTTTTATATTAAAGAAAATAGATTGAAAAGCTGAAACAATTTTCAGAATCGGGAATTGAGATGCACTTCGGGTTCTCTAGACTATCAAGCTAATGCAATTTCAATGAAAATATCAGTTTTTTCGTCAATATTTCATTGGGGTAGGTTACGCTTAATTGCGCTATGGAACGTATTGGGCATAGAATTGTAAAAAAAAAAACTTTGGTTCTTTATAAGCTGATATAATAAACAATAATTTGATACCTCGGTTTTATAACTGAAGGGATTTGGTCAACATTTTCAAGCAAATAAAAGAAAAACTTGAACGAAAATCGAAATTTTCGAAAATTTCGGTAGCCGGGTCTAAAAATAGGCCAAATTCCACAAGTGCGTGCAGGTTATGCTCGTGTTAACATGTTTTATTTTGAAGAGGGGATATATGCGGACTTAAAAAATGGGTGGGGTTCGGAAGTTGGGGTTGCACGGGGGTTGGGGGGGGTTATTCCAGCCCATGGACTATAATACGTTTGTCTTTTATTTGCTTTCCTTGTGCAGTTCCTTGGTAGATTGTGGCGTGTAACTGAATTTTTCAGCCAGGTTTGATGCCACCTTTAATCCTCATTTTATTCAATTTAGTAACTTTACGCAAAGGGTCTCCTAAACTTTGGAATAAACATAATAATAATCTTGGAATAATAATGATAACAAGATTTTCAGTTTCGAGCAATAGCTGATGTCACCCCAGACACAATTTGAATCATTCATTTGCCGCCCCGAAATCTACTACAGTTGGGTGCTGACACAACATTCCATCCAAGTGCACTCCAAAAGCGTTCCTCGCGTGCACTTCTTGTGCACTAGAAAGTGATTCCATGACAGCCTAGAGTGAACTTGTGACCACTTTCAAGTGCACTTGAAAAGAAGATGCGATCGCAGGAGTGATCGCAAAGTGCACTTGAAGTGAACTTCGTGGCAGCTTTGAATTGCTCTTAGCGATTGGTCAGTTCAAAACACGTGATATTAATACGACGAAATTAACTTTAAGCAAAAAGTATGAAAACTCGACGACTTAATTCTCTTTTTAATCTATTTGTTATAATAATTTAAAACCAAATGCCATTATAAATTATAGAGTTCCTTTGTTTTATTTATACATTCCATGCTTACGTCACATTATATTCTTCATAAATCTTCAAAAAAGTGTATTTTATCGAGGCCTATGTTCATGCTTTCATATGTAATTTAAAAAAAAAAACTTTCTCGCAATACCAAATTTATACATCATTGTCAAAAATGTACTCAAAAGTGGGAGATATTTTATGTCAGTGCTTATTTCAATTTCGCGACACAACATTTATATGTATTTTTCCCAAAATTATCTTATGAGATTGAAATATTTTGCATTTCAGCTTTTTTCCTTTCTCGCAATACCAAATTTATACATCATTGTCAAAAATGTACTCAAAAGTGGGAGATATAATATGTCGGTGCTTATTTCAATTGTCCCGACACAACATTTATATGTATTTTTCCCAAAATTACCTTATAAGATTGAAATATTTTACATTTCAGCTTTTTTCTTTTCTCACAATACCAAATTCATACATCACGTGGTTGACCATTCATTTCATCGAGTGTGAATTATTTCGATGACGTGATTTATTTATTTCATACTCATTTGTTCAACTGTCATTTCATCGGGTGTGAATTATTCGGTGACGTGATTTATTTATTTATTCATTTATTTCATACCTACGTGGATTGAAGTTTTTTGTGTCAATTAACGTGTTTTTCATCGGGTGTGAATATTTATTACTCGGTGATATTTTTCATTGATTTTTCAACCACTTGTATGGCAATTTTTTGGTTGAAATATTTTGCCCTGCACACAATAAATTTGTTTGCACACACTAAACAGATTGTATAAACAAATTGCCCTTTTTTCCATGTGATTTTTCATGTGGGTTAGCATTGAAAAATTGTGATTGAAATATTGAAATTTTGTCAGTAAATATATTGACATTGCTGACAATATTTGCTGATATTTACTGATTGTTTTTGCGGGAGTTATTTATTCCGCGTTCCGCAAGAATTTGAACTGCACAATTGCCGCACAATTTCAAAATGCCCAGCCAAATTTTCACTTGAGCATTACACAGTTATAAACTTGAGTGAAGGACTATTTTGAGCATTATTTGGTGAATTTTGATATTAAATACTGCTCGTAATTTACCAAATTTCATTTTTCATATATATTTTGGACATTTTGGACACTTTTTCAAAATTATTTCCTTATTTAAAGTGTTTCACTCATGTGGTTAAAATGTTAAGGACAGTTAGGCATTTTTGACAGTGTTGTGAAGGCGACCGCTTTCCCACTGTTCGAAAATCATACATACACGCATACATTTGCATTACAGTAAAATAACACTAACATTCTACTTTTTAACCTCACAGTAGTTATAAATTGTGATGATTTGTGTGTCGGTAACCCCGACCAATTATTGCAATTTCGAAACATAAATATTTTTGAATTTATTTAAATAATTTAAACATATTTTGCAATTGTGTAGTCGACGAGTAAAAAATACATTGAAATTTTGATAAATTGAACACAAACTGAATTAGTTTGATTAATTTTTCTGATTAATTAAACAAATTTGAAACAGTTTAATTTAAATTTAGACTAAATAAGTTGAAATAAAAGTTTAATTGAATTTTTGGACAATTAAACTGTTTTTTTTTTAATTCTTGTGAGAAATAAACAAAATAAAAATCCTATTGTATTGGAGAATCATATCATCTTATTAAGATTTAATAACTATTACTAAAAAGAGAATAACAAGAGAGGAACATAAATTGTCACAGAATTAGAACAAGTTTACTGTTTTCATAGTTAAATAGGACATAAATAAATAAAACATTTAAATATGTCTTATTAAAATTTCATTTTTGGTTTACATTATTGAAATATTTTTCATTTTTGGTGAATAATTTTTCATCAGTGAAGTACTTTTTTCATTTTTGATTCACATTTTGGTTTGATTAGTGAAATATTTTCATTTTCATTGTAAATTTTTTTCATATTTTTCTATATTTCACTAAATTTTTGATATCATTTTTTGGATTTTGTTGTTTATATTTATTTTGATATAAACATCATAAATAGAGACATTAATTAAGACAATTAGGTTAAAAATATTATTTGCACAGCGCAGGTACCCCTTGCCTTGTAAATAATATACTAAACATCAATTTTTATTACATAATAGGATATAAACATTATTTGCACAGCGCAGGTATCCCTTGCCTTGTAAATAATATATAAAACATAAATTTTTGTTCAATCATAGGCTAAAAGGATATTATTTATACAGCGCAGGTGTCCCTTGCCTTATAGATAATATATTTAAACATCAAATTAAATTTAAATAAATTTACATAAATAACATCAAATTAGAATCATGTCAGCGGTAAATATTAATACAGCCACTTTAGAAGAACTTCAGACTATTAGGGACATAGGCAGTGTTAGAGCCCAGGCGATTATAGATGCTAGGCAAAAAGGTCCACTCACTCTAGAATCCATAAAACAGATAGAGAAAGTACCCTCGCACATCTGGGACCCATTGTTTAAGTCAGGAAAGATAACTTTTGATGTACCGGAAGAACCAGAACCAGAAAAAGACGATCCAGAACAACTAAAGAAACTAATTAATAAGTACAAGTCTGAAATTCTCATATTAGAACAAGCGAAGGTCAACATGAATCAAGATCTGAAGCGACAAAAACTATCATATGAAACAGCAATACAAGAGCTACAGCAAGAGAATGCAACGTTGGTTCACCAATCACAGCACACAGCAGACAAAAATAGAGACATAGAGGCATATATCGAACAAATGAAAGCTGACTACGAAAAAGGGGAAAGAAACCTACACTCAGGGTTCAAAGAAGAACTAAAAAAGAACCAAGAAGCCTATGAACTTGAACTGGAAGCCTGCAAAAATACTATACAGGGACTAGAAAAAGATATCCTAATTCTGAGGGAAGAGAACACCGACATCCTTGGAAAGTTCTACAATTTTAACAGCCGAAGATTTGAATGACAAACTCAAAGAGGATAATAGGGAACTCAACAATAGAGTCCACAATCTCATGGACAAAGTACAGGAACAGGCTGTGGACGTAGACCAGGCCAGAGAGTACAAAGCTCGTACAGCTAAAACTATGGAGGACCTAGATCAACAAATAAAAACACTAAAACTGGAACTCCAACATGTTAAAACAAGGCCATAGATTACCTCGCTCCAAAGAACATTTACACAAAGACAACCTCAAGTACTACAACTACAGAGGAAGAGCCTAAAAAGTCAGACAGAACAGAATCGTCAGTTGCATCCAAAATACCAAGTTTCAAGATAGCGCCCCCACAATTTCCAAAGTTATCCACCTTTGATGGGAGTACAGATTGGAAGTCATACCAAACTCCTTAAAACATAAAACATATATACATATTTTATACATAAAACTCAAGGATGAACTCCCCCCATCGTAGTTTTGTCCTTAGCTATATTTGATATTACTGATTATACGGATTCCGTTTGGTTTAATGCATTGAAAAATTTTTTTTTAAATTATGAATTTCCTTTGTTTGGGTTCTAGTGCTGCTGATGAGGAATAAATTTCCGAAATGGCCGTACAGCTCATTAGAATTATTGCAGTTGGAGTTAACATGTGTGTTGTGGTCTCATGTTCATTTACTCCATATCCTTTCGTAAAATATACCATCTTCAATTTATCCACACAGCAAAAAGGTTCGAATGGGACGAGCAGCAGAACTTGATAACTTCCTACTCTGTCTAAGAACAAAAGCACTCAAGTTCTTCAGTACCAGACCTTCTTCTGTCCAAAAGAACTTTGAAGAACTAATGGATAAATTCAACAAAAGATTTGGCAATAAGGAGTTGCCCCACTCCATTAAAAGGCAACTACAAGACTCCAAACAAAAACCAGAAGAGACGATCAAGGAATTTGCAGAAAGGGTGCAGGAAATGGTAACAGACGGATATGTAGGAGCCTCAGAAGATATAGTTGAAATGATGGCAACAGAGGCGTTCCTTAAAGGCTGCACAGATAAACAATCCGCCCTTCTGGCAATGGACAAGGAACCAGTCACAATAGACGTGGCCATACAATATGTGAAGTCCGCAATGCATAACAGAAAGTTACTATTGGGCCACAAAGGACCAGAAGTTAGAAGAATACAACTTACAGAAGAGATTGGTCTGAAATCAGAAATTGGAGACCAGGGTAGAGAAAACAGAGAAAGACATCAACAGTATAAGAAGTGATGTAAGTAAAATTCTCGACTTGGTATCATCACAGAAACGTAATACAGCTTCATCAACTGATAGGAATCGATCCGGATCTCCATCACCTAGTACCCCAGTTAGAAAACCACCAGTTTGTTATGCTTGTGAAAAGCCAGGACATTATAGCACTCACTGTCCTAATTAGAGAGGATTGTCTACACCTACAACCAAACAGTTAAACGAGAAGGGGTCTCGGAATTAGGCCGTTCCCTGACCCATGAAGATCGTACAGGCCGACCACCACCAAAAGCAGAACCACCTTCAGAATTTTATCAAGAATCTAATCAAGATCAGGCTAAACCATCTTTTTGGTCTAGCGTCGGTACCCCCGACCTGGCTAAGAGGAAGGAGGAACAACTAAAGAATGAAGTTAAAATATCTTCTTGGTCTAGCGTCGGTACCCCTGACCTGGCCGTTGGAGATAAGGTAGTTATGACAGATAAGCCCACTGAAATCAACCTAATCCTACTAATAAAGATAAATGGTATTCCAGTGGAAGTTGTGCTTGACACCGGGGCCCAAATTACAGTGGTGAGTGATACTTTAGCAAAGACACTTAAGATTCTAGAATGTACAGGAGACTCGATGTACTTAAGAGGGGCTGATGACAGCAGCAAGATGAAAGCTCGGTTCGCAGGAGATGCGAGCATTATGGTTGGCAAAACAGAGACCAAATGGAAACTAATGGTATCAGACATTACCGATCCTGTTATTATAGGCCTCGATCTTTTATGCCACCTTCGTGCAGTTATTGATATAGCCAAACTTACGATAAAGATTGGACATATAGAAGTGTAAAGACCAGGACCCTGATAATACTTGTACATAACTGTAATATATATTTTTAAGCTTTTAACTTTTAACAGTACATAAATGGAGATGTCGTCAAAATGTTTGACAACTGATCAGAATTTCATAAGTGTGTTTTAACTATGGACCAGAGGAAAACTCCAGGAAAATTTTAGATTTTAGATTTCCTTGGATACTAGTTCCTGATAACACATTTTATGGAACAATTGCTTTTGTTTGTATACAACGATGTATGACTAGTGTGATAGTTATACATGTAAATTGTATCATGTCTACAGATGTTTTGACACTGATGATACCGTTGCTGTAACCTTCCAGAATCTTCATGAAATTTACAATCAATAATGAAACTGCATCCGGATGGCACAGAGATTAAACCAGTACCGACAAAGATCTCTTCAGCTATACTACTGTCACAATTTCACGACCTTACAATTGAAAGTATGCTAATCTGACACAAGACGCCGGTATGGAATATCAACAACATGGTTTTACTTAATTATTGAAACTTTTCTGTGGCTGTCGGATCTTCAGGATTCTTGTCCAGACGATGTTTTTGTCTGGTACAACACCCCAGGGACAAAGTCACACTGGTCTATGATAACGCCCTGACAACGGTGCCAACGCGGTGACAACGGTCTTTGCAACGCAAAGACAACGGAAATATGTGGTATAACACACGTAATTCTGCCTATAGGTTTTATTTTTGGTGTTTTAAGATTTTATTGTAATCCATTAGAATTTTGAAAATACCCACACGGAATGTAAAAATTATTGAGGAATCGGTATGTTACATAAGTAAAGTGCAGAAAACTTGTGTTTAAGAATAAAACTGTCAACAATTTGAACGGTCGAACAAAAAATAAGTGTCATTTGTGGAATTTCCTAATTTTCTCTCTAAAATATATTCATTTATGAATGAATAAAGCAACATTACGAAATGTTGTGTCCTTTTTTATGTTTTCCCAAGATTTAAATGTTCCAGATCTTCGTAAAATCGCGTATTAACATTGCAAATAATGCAACGCATAAGACAACGATTCAGGTACAACGCAAAGACAACAGTCTGTCGTATTACTTAATGACACAATTAGTCTGTAAGCTGCCCCAGTGAGCTGAATCTACTCTCATACATCCGATTTTTGATTTATTAAAAAAAAACATGCACTTTGTGACGACATTAATTAGGTCGAAATGAAAAAAAAAAACGAAAAAAAATGCAGAAAAGTCGATGTCTAATTGCAGCAGTAACTCTAAATTAGGGGTCTGGATTAGGGATCACTTTTGAACGTATTTTCAAGATTCACGGAAATTCTTATTGACGCACTTCGTCACTCACTGTTTTTCGCACTGGTTACGTGTTGCGCATAGATCCCTTCAAGTTCCCTGAATTCATAGTTTTTGAAGAAAAAAATCAGTGAAAACTATCAAAGAAATTTAAAACCAGAAAATCACAGTAAATTACACGCAAAATTCTATGGGTTCGAGCTCTCGTGTGTTTGAAGTCGAAATACCAGTGGGACGAGATTCCTTGCCAATTTAGTAGAGAAATGCTGACCAATACCTCCCAACAGCGATAAACTTTTGATTTATTTGAAGCGTACTATAACATGCTCCACAATATCACAACTAGGTTATAAATCAAATCAATTCAAATTGCACTCCAGAACCATACAGCTAATTTGTCACAATTATGCTTCGAGCTTAATGCCTAGAACAAACAGTCGGTCCCATGTCATGCGTGTATCCCATTATCACACTAAATGTAGAATATATCAAACTTTGAAACTAACAAAAGCGGATTTTTCCCCTGCAAAGTTTATCGGAAAACATTGCGTCATCTCTATTGGTCGCGAGAGCTCGGCATTTGATGGTCCATGGTTCTCATACATTTACATATATGTTAGACAAGTGGGCTTGTGATAGTTAGCTTAAACTTGATCGTCCCAAGAACTAAGCATCAATTTATGGAAGAAGTATTTTCCTCAGTTTAAATAAAAAATAAGAATAAATAATAAACTAAAATGTAGTTGACAACATTTTTATCTGAAATTAACTCGAAATTTAAGATACAGTCGAACCTCGTTATGTCGATCTCGGTTGTGTCGATAACTCGGATGTCTCGATATGTTTTGTTGTTCCCGGCAAATTTTCCGTATAACTAATGCATTTTTACCTCTGATGTGTCGATCTCGGATAAATCGATATCTCGGATAACTCGAGGTATTTTGTCAGTCCGTATGAAAATAAACTGTGCTAATTAACTCGGATATGTCGATGTCCAGTAAATGAGAATTTACATTACCTTAATGAGCGATTAATTAGTAAAATTATGCAATCTCAGGTAAATCTATTTCCTTAATCACCGTTGGTTTAATTATGTTTGTTTATTTAACAATCAAACATGTAAAACATGTCAAGGAAAACACCGGTCTTAATCAGCTGATTTCGACACGCCTTAATTGATTGATGACTGTAAATTGCATCATTAATTTAACAAAACGCAATAAAGATACCAGATGTTTTTAGAAACCCAAGACGACAGTAGAGATATGATGCCGATGATCAACAACTTCCAGAACTATTTGACAAAGAAACAACTTCAGCGACGTCTACAAGCCAAACAGTCAGCACTCACCGATGACATATTAGGACTTTGTTCGTTTCGTTAGTGGTATTTTGTAATTTTATGTAACAATTGATGTGTATCTTGTAAACAACGTGTTCATTTGTGTAGTGCTAATATTGAATCATAAATGTAAGTCTTCAGTGCTATTGAATAATTTTATTAAAATGAATCATGTAAATAAAATATTTATACAAACATAACCCTTTCTTTATTTACTATTTATTAATGAGAAGTACAGATTACTGTCAACATAAACATAAAAAAACAACGACGTTCACTGGATATTACACCATTACACATAACACCACATGTCAATATCGATATCTTGGCATTCGTTCAATCAACCTAGCTTGTGTCGAACCTCGGTTACCTCGATGAAATTTTCCAGACCCTTGCACTTCGACTTATCGAGGTTCGACTGTATCTCTTATAGGATATATCATATGCTATTTACTTCACCGTTGTTTTTGCGTTGTAATGAAATCGTTGTACGGTGCGTTGACTTGAGAAATACCATTACAGTACTAATTTACAAATGTTCTACAAGTAGAAATATTTTGAAAAGAAACAGAATGGTAGTGTGTTTCTTTATGATTTAGGTTCCATTCATACATTTATGTATTTTAACGAAAATTTCAGAAAATTTCCAAAATAACACACATTTCCGTATGAGCGTTCCAACGGTTTTCAGTTTTATCATAATATAACTATTTCGAAACACTTTAAAAGCACGATGGAACGATCTCTGAATAATTTTTACATTCCGTGTGGGTATTGTTAACAAAAGAATTAAATACTTTACTGACTAAAATTCATAAAATAAAAATTTTTGGCTTCTCACTGCCATATTTTCCCGTTGTCTGTGCGTTGCAAATACCGTTGTCAGTGCGTTGGCAAAGTTGTCACTGCGTTATCATGGACCAGCGTGAAAGTCAACACTCATCACGTCATCTGAAACCTATGGGACATCTGAGGATATATTTTTAATCAGTCAATCATAAATACTTTTAAAATAACCATAAACTCATTACTTGTCTCCAGTGGTCAATTCGCTCACACCATAACTATATATAAACCCATTTTTCATATTTCATATAACACTTTCCGACCACTGGAGCACTAAACTTTTTTCATGTTTATTTCTCACGTTTGAAATCGTCATGTTATTCTGTGCCACTTTTTTGAGCACAGAGACAGGATTTTTAACATATAAAAAAAAATAATAAAAAAAAGTAATCATTGTACATAAAATTGACATAACCATATTTTTATCTTTTAATAATACTTTATTTTAAACTCATGAGGAAGTCATACCTAAAGGATGTTTGTAATTTTGACAGGATTGTCTAAATAGCTGATAATTATAAACATAAATTGCAAACACTTCAAAAGCATAATCTGTTACCAATTCATGTATATTTTTAAATATTAACAGATTCATCAAGGAGGCAGACTTCTGACACTAATTTTAGAAATATGTTGTATTTTATATTTTAATATCATAAATATATTGTGTTTCATACATAAGACAGTGTATGAACGAATTTTTACCATACCATTTGATACAGGAAACATGTCAACTCCATAGATTTCATTTTTGAGAACAGCATCAGTCATCTTTACATCCATTGCAATAACTCTTACCAGTCTATTGAGCTTAGCGTCGGTAACCCCGACCTAGTCTCTTTAGATGTGGGGATGGTGCAGGCAGTACTTTGGCAGGTCACCCACCCATGGACAATATTACTTCAAGAAGCAAGTTATGCAGAGGACTTCAGAAGTTTAACCAACATCTGTACATGTGCAGTTCTTCAAAACATGTCAGAAGACTCCATGATAGACGCCTACTACTTGCCAAAGGAACCTGATTTTCAACTACCCAGGGCCGAGCAACTTCCACATGGCCAGATGTCATGCCAGTATATCTAAACTTATCTGTGAGCCAGTTTTTCAACTACTCAATGCCACTCAACATTCAACTACTCAAGGCCAATCAACTTTTACTACTCAGGGCCACTCAACATTAAACTTCTCGGGCTAATCAACATTCAACTTATCTTTTCAACTACTCAGGGCCTGCCACCATTTGTCCAGATTCAACTACCCGGGGCCAACAACAAAAAAATACAATGGGGAGGAATGTCGCAGTGATGCATTGTTGCATGACACGGATGTTTACAGACTAAACCGGAAATAAGCCCGTGCACGAGTTGTAAACGAGTAAACCCCAGGACACCCCATAATTCTACACAGTTGATTGTGAACTTCCAAGGAATACAGACGCACTGCCTAGTCGCTGTTTTAGTATTCCAGGCAGTGCGAGTTTACACCAGGTAATAATGGTTTAATGTAGTATTAGACCTTATGTAAATATATCACGAGGCCATTTTTCTGACAATACGTTTGTCTTTTATTTGCTTTCCTTGTGCAGTTCCTTGGTAGATTGTGGCATGTAACTGAATTTTTCAGCCAGGTTTGATGCCACCTTTAATCCTTATTTTATTCAATTTAGTAACTTTACGCAAAAGGTCTCCTTAACTTTGGAATAAACATAATAATAATCTTTAAATAATAATGATAACAAGATTTTCAGTTTCGAGCAATAGCTGATGTCACCCCAGACAAAATTTGAATCATTTGTTTGGCACCCCGAAATCTACTACAGTTCGGTGCTGACGCAACATTCCATCCAAGTGCACTCCAAAAGCGTTCCTCGCGTGCACTTCTTGTGCACTAGAAAGTGATTCCATGACAGCCTAGAGTGAACTTGTGACCACTTTCAAGTGCACTTGAAAAGAAGATGCGATCGCAGGAGTGATCGCAAAGTGCACTTGAAGTGAACTTCGTGGCAGCTTTGGATTGCTCTTAGCGATTGGTCAGTTCAAAACACGTGATATTAATATGACGAAATTAACTTTAAGCAAAAAGTATGAAAACTCGACGACTTAATTCTCTTTTTAATCTATTTGTTATAATAATTTAAAACCAAATGCCATTATAAATTATAGCGTTCCTTTGTTTTATTTATACATTCCATGCTTACGTCACATTATATTCTTCATAAATCTTCAAAAAAGTGTATTTTATCGAGGCCTATGTTCATGCTTTCATATGTAATTTCAAAAAAAACTTTCTCGCATTACCAAATTTATACATCATTGTCAAAAATGTACTCAAAAGTGGGAGATATTTTATGTCAGTGCTTATTTCAATTTCGCGACACAACATTTATATGTATTTTTCCCAAAATTACCATATAAGATTGAAATATTTTGCATTTCAGCTTTTTTCCTTTCTCGCAATACCAAATTTATACATCTTTTGTCAAAAATGTACTCAAAAGTGGGAGATAGTATATGTCGGTGCTTATTTCAATTGTCCCGACACAACATTTATATGTATTTTTCCCAAAATTACCTTATAAGATTGAAATTTTTTACATTTCAGCTTTTTTCTTCCCTCACAATACCAAATTCATACATCTTTTGTCAAAAATGACCTCAGAAGTGGGAGATATTATATGTCGGTGCTTATTTCAATTGTCGCGACACAACATTTATATGTATTTTTCCCAAAATTACCTTATAAGATTGAAATATTTTGCATTTCAGCTTTTTTCCTTTCTCATGATACCAAATTTATACATCTTTTGTTAAAAATGAGCTCAAAAGTGGGAGATATTATATGTAGGTGCTTATTTCAATGGTAGTGACACAACATTTCCTTTGTAAGATTGAAACATTTTGCATTTTATCTTTCTTCCTTTCTTGCGATACCAAATCTATACATTTTTTGTTAAAAATAACCTCAAAAGTGGGAGATATAATTATATGTCCGTGCTTATTACAATTGTCGCGACACAACATTTATATGTATTTTTTCCAAAGTCACCTTATAAGACTAAAATATTTTGCATTTTAGCTTTTTTCCTTTCTCGCAATACCAAATTTATACATCTTTTGTTAAACATGACCTCAAAAGTGGCAGATATTATATGTCGGTGCTTATTTCGATTGTCGCGACACAACGTATATATGCATTTTTTATCCAAAATCACCTTATAAGACTGAAATATTTTGCATTTTAGCTGTTTTCCTTTCTCGCGATACCAAATTTATGCATCTTTTGTCAAAAATCAGAGACATATAAAACATTTGTGGGAGATATTATATGTTGGTGCTTATTTCAATTGTCGCATGTATTTTTCCCAAAATTACCTTATATAAAACTTTTTTCAAAAGACGTGATAAAGTAAAATATTTTTAAAAAATGAATTATTTTGGTTATTTGTAAAGATTTAGTATCAACCGCATAATGAAGGCCTAACTTTCTCAAACATATTTATATTAATAAAGATTTACAAAAAGCTATATTGCAATAGGAGGGTTTTAAACACCAGGGGGCGTTGCGATAATGCCTAGATACACTTCCAGGAAACAACATTGAGTTGAAAACAAAAGGATATATGAGTTGATATGAATAGAATATTCTGATATTTTATTAAATAAATGTACATATATTGCGATTGATATTTTAATTTTTGTGTTAAAATATCATAGAATAACTTTATCAATATTTATATTTCAGAATTAAATTGATTTTTTTTTATTTTGTCTTTTAATCATTAAAAATGCAACTTGTACATTATACTATATGTACATGGAATAAATGATAATTACATATTAAGTGAATTAAAGGTTATTCTAGTGGAAGTTTATCTTGAATTAATTAGGTGTGAAATGATGACATATGACTTGTTTAGAACGACCAGGTGAAAAGTTACCTGTGCATCTGATTAGCATCTACCAGGTAAGAACTGTCAGGTGGTCAATCACAGCTAGGGGTATTGTATATTAGCACTGAGTAAAGAATTGATGTTTAATGTCATCTCATACACCTAGGGTCTACCTTTGATCTATGTCCCAACAAAACATGCAGTTTTACACTTTCGTACCAGGTATGAAATCAAGCAGGTAATGATCACATTGGAAATTAAATGACATAACAAGTTTACATTGATTAATCAAAGGAAAAAAAAACATTAAAAAAATGATGAAATTTGATTTATAGTTATTCTCTGGATATAATTTATATCATACAATCTTAGAAATGTAAGTAAACTTTTGATATGATGTATTTGAATATTTAACCTTATGAAAGAAATTAATTAGACAAAAGTTAACCAGAAGAGATAGAGGGGAAATTGGGGGATATAATGACCAAATATAGCATCTATATTAATAAATGCATAAAGATTTAAATAAATCATAAAAAAATATTTGCAAAAAAAAGAAATAAGAAAAAAAAAAGAATTGGACACCACTGACATAGAGTCTACATGACTTCCATGTATTTTAAGGTAGTTCGATCCTAATAAAAATATCAGACAGAATTTTTTTCTTTTCAGATATTTTGTAGGTCTTTACCTATATGTTCCGAAAATAAAATAAAAATGATATGTCACCGATCATCTTTTCCTGTAATCAAGCTTTGAAAATCAGGCCAAATTCAGTATTTTTCAGCAATATTTACAAAGAATATATAGGGAACTGTGAGAACGTGCTTATTGTTTATCTTTCATATAAAATAAATATCAGACAGATTTTTTTTATTTTTTGATATTTCAGAGATATATACTTAAGCTATCTGTTACGCTGAAAAAATCTACATGTCACCGTTCGATTAAGAAAGTTATTTGATATAGTTTACGTAAAAGACAATATTTACGGGTAAAGGGAGCTAATTGGCGGGAAAGTGTATGTCAATCTATTCTGACGTCACAAGGAATAGGCCAATACAGGATTATTCCGGCTTGAAAATCAAGTCAATTCCGCATCCGATTCGTGTTACACAAATGCGCCAATCGAATGCGCCGTGTATCAGTGTCGATCTACCTTAACTGATATGCATTAGTCCCTTGCAACTTTTAACACCCAGTATTATCAAACTTAACTTTTTTCTTTTCGTTAAATTGAATCAGAATACAGATGAGAATCCATTTTTTGATATGTTTATACATAATTTGTGTTCACAAAGAAATGCACATTTAAAGATGCAGGAAGGGGGGGGGGTCTTTGGGTAGAATTGACCCCTTCTTTCTGAAAAAAAAAAATCAGTCAACTTAATTCGTTCAGAATTTGGCAAAAATTATCAAAATGGTAAGTAAGTCACAGTACACCTGATTATTAGAATAATAATATTTTGAAGTTGAATTTTATGAACCGACTATAAATGCCTTAAAGTTCTGGTGGTTGTCGTCATGTCTAAAAATCACTCCCTTTCAAGATATCTTTCAAAATTATACTTGTTGCCTATCACAGTTGATACAACGAACCTTTCTTACATTTCAAACATTCCCTTTTGTTTATCCTGGAACAGATAATCTAATTAAACGAAGAAATTATTTTGTAAAACATTAACTTGTGGAGCTTCTGTTCAATGCCCCCAGACACAACGTGGCAGTCAATACGTCAAATGTTTATTTTATGACAATAGATGGCAAAGCCGTGAAATCCTCTTTTTTTATATTAAAGTAAATATATTATCTGTCTGCTGAATATATATATGCCGAATGCATTTCAGCATATGTTTGTCTCCAAATTGTTAGCCGACGGCACGTACCACGAGTTTTTACAATTATTTTTTCAACGAGATCTCAATCATCATTAACAAGATGTACTAATTTGAGATTACAAATTTTCTAGTAATAATTATGAAGGAATTATTCATAATTGTAGCCTATTCTTTCGTTTTCGTAAAACGTACTCCACGGCTATCTATCCTATTTACTATATAACGATACGGTTGTCAAGATGTTGTTTTCAACTCGGCAATATGGCGGATGCTGGTTGCCACTTCCGGTGACGTCACGAAAAACCCTCCTATATATAAAACTTCTTCGTAGCTATAAGAAGGCCCCCCCCCAGAAATGGTCGTCCCCTAAGAGAACGCGAAGTGCACTTAAAAAGTGAACTTCAAGTTCATTTAAAGTGCACTTTTTGGAATGTTGCGTCTGCACCCTTCTGTAAGTTGAAATCGGACAAAGTTGAAATCAATACGTATTTTTTCTACCATTTCGAAATGGCGGCCATTTTTACTTTTTTCACATAGATTCCTTTCTCTGATGTTTTGAAAATTTATATACCGGTAAAATATGAACAAATTCTACAAGTCTTGAATTTTTAAAAATAAATCGGTAATTCTATACAAACTAGAGACTCTCACGAATCTGTATAGCTCTTCTAGACATAAACAGCTCAATCAAAGGGTCTTATTATTTAGTATGTTTATAGACTTCGATGTATTATGAGCTAATTGTTTCAGAAGAGATCATTAGGTGTTATGTTTAACAATTTTCACCTTCATGGCCAAGTTGGATGAGGTAACAATATTAAAATCACAACATTGAAGGGGACCATCAAAGCGCCCTTTATACTTTATTTGGCGTAAATTGCTTCAGTGGTTTCAGAGGTGATCTTTTAATGCATTTGCCACTCAGTCCGTTAAACTATGTTTCCCGCTGGTAGCTATCTTGGATCTAGTGCGTACCTGCGGGACACAAATTTCAAAGGGAGCCACGATTGACAGTTGTGCAAAGTTTGGTTCAAAGCGGCAAGTAGTTTCAGAGCAAAAAATCTATGAATGTGTTTTCCCGTAGGATCCAATGTTGAATAAAGTTCCCCCGCTGGCTGCTATCTAAAATTAGGAAAGACTTGTCATATTTTGTTAAGACGACCACCAAAGGATTATTGTGATTATAAGTTTTATTCCAACTGGCAAAGTAGTTTTAGGAAAGATCCAATAGGGTAAAACGTTAAACTAATATGTTCCCCGCCGGTGGCCATCTTGGAATTAGTGCTGACTTGCCGAACGCATTTTTCAAAGGACACCTTCTAAGGATAATTGTCAGCAAATATGTTTCTAATTGGCAAAGAAGTTTCACAGAAATGAATGTATTTTCCTATAGGTTTCAATGTTAAACTTAATTCCCCGCGGGAACGTAAATTTACTTCCATTATGAAAATAACGTGTAGATGTGTAGTTCTTGATATGCTGAACATTTTTGCAATTGAAAATTTACCTCTATCTTTTTTTTTCTTTTTTTTACATGTTTTTGTCCCCCGCCGCAACGCGACAGAGGGACATGGTAATCGTCTGCGTCTGTGCGTCCGTCCATCCGTGTGTCCTAGTGTTACATTTTTTGTGGGCGCAACTCCTCAGAAACCGCTTGTCAGAATGCATTCCAATTTTACAGGATTGTTAGTCACCATTAGTACTAGATCATATCGCATCGCTATTTTGATTCGTCAAATTTTGTGGAAGTTATGGGACTTTGATTATTTCCACATTGTTATACAATAGAAAATCTTGTGGGCATAACCCCTCAGAACCCGCTGGTCAGAATGAATTCCAATTTTACAGAATTGTTTGTCACCATTAGTACTAGATCATACCGCATCGCTATTTTGATTCGTCAAATTTTGTGGGAGTTATGGGACTTCGATTATTTCCACATTGTTATGAAATGGCAAATCTTGTGGGCACAACTCCTCAGAGGCCGCTGGTCAGAATTCAGTCAAATTTTACAAAATTGTTACTCACCATTAATACTAGATCATATCGTATCCCCATTTTGATTCGTTAAATTTTGTGGGAGTTACGAGACTTTGATTATTTCCACATTGTTATACAATGGCAAATCTTGTGGACGCAACACCTCAGAAACCGCTGGTCCGAATTCATTCTAATTTGACAGGATTGTTAGTCGCCATATATAGTAGATCATATCACATCGCCATTTTGATTCAACAAATTTTACGGGAGTTATGGGACTTTATTGACTTAATGCATACTTCAACATAGGAAGACTTTGTGGACACATCTCGTCAGAATCCAATTAAGGGATTTTGCTGAAATTTTGCTTGGCTGTTTGCCACCTGATGAAGTTGATCATATCCTGCCGTCATTTTAATTCGCAAAATTGTACATTAGAAATGGGACTTTATCGAATTTACTGCATCGGCGGGAAACATAGCTACGCGTAGCATTCTTGTTTGTTTTTTTTTTTATGATAAAATAGATATAAAATTTTGAAAAAGGGCAATAACTCCGAAATGGGTTATCATTTTTTCTTCACAATCGTACGATAACTAGATCTTTTCATGCTAATAACTTTATGTCCATGTCAGATTTTTGATTTTTGTAACCTTTTTCGATTATTTGCCAAAGAACAGGAATTTACGGGATGTGCTATTTTCAGTAACGGTAGCCATTTTGTTTGGTTCTTAGACTCCTGGAATGTAATTTTGAATCCCTGTTTATCATTCAGGCCAAGTCTGGTTAAAATTGACTGATTAGTTTCAGAGCAGAAGATTTTTTAAAAAGTTTACGCTTGACGGACGACAGAAGACGGACGGCAAGTGATGGTTATAGTGTTAAGCCAGGTGAACTAATACACTTGAGTCGGTGAGGAGTGATAAGATTCAACTGAAATCCTCAAAATACTAAAAATTCGTGTAATGTTTGAAATAGCACTAAAAAGTGTGATTTTCATTTGGGATCAATAAAGATACAGCTCATTAAAATTGTAGCAGTTGGAGTTAAAATATGTGTAATGGTCTCATGTTCATTTACTCCATATCCTTTCATAAAATATTTCGGACAAAAGTCCAACTTCGGATGAACACATGCCATGTTTTCCAGATCAAATTGCAATGCTGCAAGTTCATTTGTTGGTTATCTAGGGACACTATATGCAATTGTACAGTGCTTTTATGTTCAAAACTTCTCTTAAAATTTTAATGAATTATTTGAATTTTGTTATTTTGTAAGACTAATAACTAGATACCTAGAAATCAAGAATGTCATGCCAAAGTACGAGATTCAAATGCAACTTCAAACATTTACAAGTGTGTGCCCTAGGTGATCGAAGTGATTTTGATTTATAGAAATAGAATTACAACTACTTTCTTAAATGCTATAAATTTGGCGCTCTTTAGTTCATCAAAAACGCCAAAAACAAAGTTTGTTTGATAAAAGTATAGACCGTATAAAATCATTCGTCTGTATTTAAGTACAGTATATATGAATTCCGTTCACTACACTTAACACTGAAAAGATATACCCTTTTTGGACGAGCATCTGTACTTGTGATGTATTGAAACTATATTAAGGTAAGTGAGAACCGAACCTTCATTGAAAAAACAAGCATGGTTTGCCAAAGAGGAAGCTTTTTATGTCTTAACAATGTAAAATAAAGGGCTACGCCGAGCGCAGCATAATATGCCCGCAGCATTTTGACCACTGAAAGTTGAGCAAGTGTATTTTAAAGTTAATATGGACACATTTAAGAGCTTGACACAGTAATTAGCTGGACACTAAGTAGGCCTAAGGAACATAAAAAACTTGTCCCTTTTCACCCCTTAAAGCTCAGAAACAGTAAGAGTTACATAAAATCTGTTGACATACTACCAAATGATTAAAACAAAAGGAATTCAAGAAAAAATCCGACGAAAAATAAAGATTTAACATATTTTGAAAAATTGCAATTCTGGCTCCTTTGACCCTTTTTAGCTCAGAAACGGTAAGAGATATGCAATATCTGTTGACATACTACCAAAAGCTTACATCAAGAGGAATCCGAAGAAAAAAATCGCATTGAAATCCGATGAGAGTTTTCGTTTTTTGAAAAATTGCAAATTTGGCCCCTTTTACCCTAACAGCTCATAAAAAGAAAGTGATAAGCAAATAATCATGTACTGAAAGCTTACAACAAGAAGAATGCGGAGAAAAAAATCTCTTCAAAATCTGATAAAAAATAAAAATTTTAGGTGATATGCGCATTTGCAATTTTGGCCTCTTATAGCTATGAAAAGAAACAAATTATCAAAAATTTAATTGATAAGCACTATGTTAATTTTTCATAAGGAACCCATTGCTAAAAACTGCATCTAAATTGGACAAAAGTTAGAAATTAATATTTTTGAGATTTGTCAAAAAATCTTTTGGGCCCCATTTATCTCAGGATTACACAGAAAGGAACCCCATCAAATTCTGATAAATAATAAAGACTCTACAGCCCAATATATGAAAACACCCAATTTGTCCCTTTTTGGCCCCTTTTTGAAAACGGGAAGGGCCACAATATTAAAAAACATGCCCAAGCCTTCCATTTGTGCCAAGAAACATTGTGTTAAAATTTGGTAAGGATTGATAAACTGGAACTTAAGTTATTGACCAAAAATAGAAGTGTCTACAGATGACGACGACAACGACGACGACAACAACGACGACGACAACGACGACGACAACACCATACCATTATACAACCTCAAAATTTTTTCGGTCGTATAAAAAAAACTATACCAAAATTTTAAGCTTGACAAACATTTGAAAAATATATGTTTTGATGCTAGAGAAGGCTTTTTGGGTTACTTTGTTGTTTTCAAGGAAAATACGCTGTATCTCAAAACATTGGAATATTCAACTAAATTGAAACAAAAACAAAACAAATTGGTTGATATAAGGACAATTTTCAAACAAATTTTATATTATACCTAACGGGAGAAAAATCATTTAAATAGGCTTAAAAATAAATGCTTAGCTTTTAATTTTCCAAATGAAAACTTGCAATTATAACAAAATTGACAACATAACTAAAGGCAACATTCCTGGTCCAACGATTTCACAAAAAAAACTACCATTAGACTTATCTCAGTATTATCATTTAAAAAGGCAAACAACATGAATATGTCACCGATCTCGTTTCCAAGGAAACTGTTGTTGTTGTTATCTTAATTGGGAAGTGCATCTTTGCTATATTTTCAATATAGTTATATAAACTCAGTCATTACAGTCTTTTTGACTTAAATTTCTATGAATCTATATATGATTATGAGGGGCGGGGAAATTGTTTAAAGTGCTTGCATCAATATTATATTTCAAGCTGTTTAACATGATGGATTAGACCCCCTCGTCTAACAAACACACTGCAAACTGTATGTTCTAATAGATAATAGGTCCACCTACCGCAAATGAGTAAGAAATTTTACACATGTTTGTAAGACCTAGACGCCTAACTATTAAAACTATTAATTTTTTTAAAACTACGTTTTTTCTCTTATAAACTACCATTAAACAAGGCTAATGCATTATGTAAAACTGGTTGAACACTTCTCACTTTACTGTTTTATACAGACAGGTACAACATTTATATTAACAAAATGACACATCCCATCTCCGGTGAACCTGTACACCGTGCAATCAGGGTAGCGACTAACTGTGCGCAGGGTAGTGCAAAACAAACTAAAAATAGGCATCCAAACGAAAAGTGAGTTGATTAATTTTTCATTTTATAAGGACATTGTGCTTTACTTTGATTATTAATGTGAGATTCGGAGGTGCCAATCTGTATTATGTGTCCATTGCAGATTGTTTGGATTGCCAATAACTGTATAATTAGCAAAAGTTTCACTGTACGCAATTTCATCATGGTAGGACTAAGCGTACAGTAGGTAGCGACTAACTAAAAGTCGAACTGTACGCAGGGTAGGATTTTAAATGTACGCAGGGTATGACTATGTTACAAACAAATTAGCGTATAATGCCCTACAAAGAGTATATGTTCACCCTGAATCGAACCTAAACATGCTAAATATTCATATGCAATTGCTATGAGCTGTTTTGTTTATTTGGACTAATATCAGAATCAATGGAATATACCTATACTAAACTACAGTCATCCCAAATACCATATGACCAGGATAGGAAATCTTTTTTAGATACACAAGAGTTGCAACTTTTATTATATGTTAGCATTTTAACATCTTTTGAAATACAGCATCTTGAATATATATGTATCTTAAATATATATCTAAGCACAATAACATAAACTCAGTAATTTACTATGATGATTTACAGAAATTTCGTCTGTTAAAATCAATGCTACCAACCGAAGCGACTTTCTACTTATTATGCATTATTAATTTCAAGTCAGTTGTCATCTACACATGTCTGCAAGTACTGTCCTGAAGGCTTTGAATCTTTCCACAGTATAATTGACCACTTTACAAATGCCCATGGTATTTAAAAAAAAATCAAAGTTCCGATGGAGCTGAATCTCGAAGCCCTGCAAATCTACATGGTGGCAAATCTTCGTAGTCATCCAAAGAACTGTTGCATACGTCTGCATGTATTAAGTTATTCCGTAATACGTGAATATAATTGGATTGTGTGATTTCGCATGTCGATTTCATTGCTATAAATATATGCAATACACTGTCACAGGTAAACAAATGTTATTTTAATCTTTGAAAAATTACTGCGCGACAGGTTCGTTGATCCGAGACGCAATATAAAACGAGTAATTTGATAAACATGCATATTGTTTTCAATTTAATATAACAACACTGTATGTTGTTATATTGAAGAACTCAAGAAAATGAAGAAATACAACATAGAAACACAATGTATACGATTTGGAAAGAAACTTGCGCACTACATTTTATCAGAAGCACGAAGATCATCTTTTAGAGCTGTTAATAGGCTTGAAGCCTCACGTGATTTTTTCTTGTCATTTTAACATGTCTCCAGCCATTTCATGGCTTTGAGATAAAAAGTTGATCGATCTTAAACAGGATATCAGTCTTAAGGTATAATGTTCCAACAGGAATGTTTCAACGCGGTCAAATTCTGTCATGTTATATATACAATGTAGACAGTCACAGTTTGATTGTTGATGACCTTTCAGTTTGCAGGGCGCCAAATAAAAGACGAAACGTGTCTATAGAAATTAACAAACAAGACATATCAGTTCAAGTTGTGGAATCTGACGTTGAATCGTCATCCTGTAACTCAACATACTGTCAAACAGACTTATACTTACCAGTTAATGATAAACGTTCGTGATAGTATGAGAGAGGAAAGGGAATTCCCGGAACAAAACAAAAAAACAAAAAAAAAAACCACTCAGGAAATCCCGAATTTCCTTGTCATAATATGACCTTTTCCCGAATTCCCGAGTAGCAAACCCGAATGTAATGCTTTTTATGACAAAATGTGACAGACTTCAAACATTTGTAAAATCCTCTGAGGATGGCAAAAGGATTTGTATTTTCTGAAAATAATATTGCATTTTTATTAATCTTTGATGTTGTGGATTGGTATTCCAATGAAAATACAATACAAATGAGATACACATATAGAATTATACTGTAACAGTTTTGGAGAATCGGCTACGAACGCAAATTTCTAAGGTATAAGGGTGCTTTTAAAAATGAAGGAATGGTTGTTGAGTGTCTGTGTCTACACAGTGATTATGACCCGCACATATATATATCGAGAATAATTTTTGCCGTTCCACACATCAATATATTAAGACAATATGGTTCAGAAATACCCCAAAGAAGTCCAGATTTGTTTTTTGATGTCTGTTGGAGAGGAAAAAAGAAGAAGAGAATACGTCAAATAAAAAACTTGTTTACAACGTAATGTCATATAATAAACAGATATGCTGTCTCAATTGGCAAACAGTATGAAAATATTTTCAATAATGTGCAAAATGTACAGTTTCTGTTATTTGGGAAGTATGACAATGATTAAAATAAAATAATAAATTAGTCCTACCCTGCGTACTGCTTAGTCGCTACCAACTGTGCGCTTAGTCCTACCCTGATTTTTTGGTGTACACTAACTATTTTGGTTATTGTGACTTTATTAAAATCATATACGCTTACATATTTGAAACAAATAAAGGTTGATAGTGTAGTTGAAGAATTGAACATATTTTATTGCTCAAAAGAATAAGCAAAGGGATCGGGCACAAGTTATAACAACATTATTATAAGCCCTTTCCCTATAATGTACAACATAACAATTTATAACATATCACAGCAGCAATTTATAAAAAAACAACATACAATATTACAACTTGAATTCAAAAATTAGAAAAAAAAAGAAACACATTTTGCATTTGACTTTTTGGAAGTGTACAAAAAGTAATTATAATTATACAAAGACAATAATTATGCCTTTGGAATGTTACTACAAGAAGAAATGAAACTAGAGGCTCAGATACTGAGCCTGTATCGCTCACCTGACAAAATGCTGAAGCGGGGTTTTTGATGTTTTGCATGGTGGCCATGTTTTTAGTGTGAATTTCCCATAGGGCCAAAATAAACTATGTTCTGTGCTGGTGGCCATGTTTTTTATTAGATCGGAATGAAATGAGCAATCTTTGTTAAGGACCTTCAGTTCATCAATTTTGTAAAGTTTGGTTGAATTTGCTTCAGCAGTTTCAGAGCAGAAGAAGAAAATGTGAATTTTCCCATAGGGTCCAATGTTAAACCTAAGTTCTGTGGTGGCGGCCATGTTTTTTATTGGATCGGAAGGAAATGAGCAATCTTCCTATAGGACCTTCCATACATCATTCCTGTAAAGTTTGGTTGAATTTGCTTCAGTGGTTTCAGAGGAGAAGATGGAAATGTGAAAAGTTAACAGACGACGGACGGACGGACGACGGACGCCAAGTGATGGCAATAGCTCACACTGACCCTTCGGGTCAGGTGAGCTAAAAACAAAGAAAGAGTGAGATGAAAAGAAGAAAGAAAGAAACAATCTGCAACAGTCAATCAAATCTGTGGCTATTTTGGATAAAGTTGTAGACCGCTGTATAAATATCTTTATTTTAATCTAAAGTGAGATCAACATTTCCATACAGAATTATATCTAGGTCTACATTTCAATAAATTCTAAGTATTAAAAATGAATTTTGTCTTAAATTATCATAATGTGGGCATTCGAGAAAGTAATGATATGCATTTTCGCAAATGGCACCACAATTACATGCTGGGTTATCCTTGATATTAAAACGATATAAATCATAATTTAAACTGCTATAGCTATATCTAAGTTTGGTATGAAGAATATAAAGATAGTGTAATTTTCCTTTACAACTGCCCAAACACATATAAATATGATACAAATATCATAGAATAATGAAGTTACTTTTCGTCTTCATGCCTATTTTTGGTTTGTTTTGCACTACCCTGCGTACAGTTAGTCGCTACCCTGATTGCACGGTGTACAGTTTCACTGGGAGGTGCATCCTGACAGTGGCGTCCGTAGTATTTATTGGGGGTGCTTCATTAGGCAATGTTTTCAGATGAGTAATTTTATAAAAAAAAATCTAGTACCTTAAAGTACAATACATGTGAGTGAAAAGTATTCAGCCAGTCACGGAAAAACGTGCCCTCAAAAGAGCGCTATTAAGTATTATTATATTATTATAAGTGTATATTCAAGATGATGAATTTGACATATTTTTTTCTTCAATGTCAATGTAACCACTGAATCACCTGACAAAATCCCATTACTTCTCTAACACCAGTCTTACCTTAGGTCTACTCTACTACTGTTACCTGTCATTTTCATATCATACAAGGAAATATAACTCTAATTCAACTTGATTTTATAAAGGATATATTTATTTCTTAGGAGATCTTGAGACCATTTTCATAATTTTAAGCATAGCCATTGCTGGGTAACATTGAACAATTCTTCAGGGACATTTTTTCAAACAATGATGGACGAAACAAAATACTGTGCACGACAATAACAAAATATGCCGCCTTAAAACATTAAGAAATGGAAGAAAAAAAAATAAAAAGAATTGAGTAAAAGCAATAAGTCTCTCCAAACTTCGTTTGGGAGACTTAACTAGTCTGAAGATGTAAGTCATTTGATATTACATCTGTTGATAATTTAATAGCAAACATGAAAGTATTTTATTGTAGTATCTGTTTGAGTAATTCAATCACAAACGGGTATTGCGTGATTTCCAGATTGATGACTTTAAAGCCAAACCGCCTGATTGCACCTGCTCCTCTTCCCCATTCAACTATAGTCCTGCTGGACACGTGATAACGGGTGACCTAGATATCGTTGGAAACCAAAAATTACGAGATATTTTTTCAAAAGGTCCAAAATTCCGTGAACCCCAGCACATCAACTGGAAGTATAACTTCAAAATTATGATGGATGCAGTTGAAGACTATGCCAGAATGTGGGCGAAGAAAGAAAAAGAAGATGTGGAGACATTGTCAGACTGGATCAGGTCGATTAAGTCATTAATCATGAATCGTATCCGGCGCTTGAAAACATCTATGAAAACTAGAACGCCCAGCATATTTGATGACCCTCTTGTTGCTTAAACATTGACAAACCTCCAGGAAAAATACGTCATAGTACCTGCAGACAAAGCTTCTAACAATATTTTGTTTGTATGCAAGAAACACTATTTAGACTGTCTTGTTAAGGAGATGGATATTGACACTTCATCGGGCAATCCTACTTATTCCCCAACTACATTATCAAGGGACGAGATAATCACAAATCACACTTCTGTGTTAGCATCATTCGGTATCAAAGTTGATGAGAATAACAGTTATCTCCCTTATATTTACTGGGTGCCTAAGCTTCACAAGAATCCCTACAAAC
>MJUU01008701.1:0-51524 GCA_002080025.1 Modiolus philippinarum | reverse complement strand
CGTATCTACCCCAGTGAACTTGAAATTAAAGAGACAACCGATACACCCGATTCTGCTTCATACCTTGACCTTTTGTTGTACATTGACGAACATGGACGTCTGAAATCTAGATTATATGACAAACGTGATGATTTTGACTTTCCAATTGTGAACTTTCCCTTTCTCTGCAGCAATATACCTGCATCCCCAGCATATGGAGTATATATTTCACAATTAATTCGTTACTGTAGAGCGTGCAGTACATACAGTGACTTTGTGGAAAGAGCAAAAGCACTGTCACAAAAACTGCTGAGTCAGGGATATGTTCAGCCTTTGTTACTTTCGTCCCTTCAGAAATTCTATGGCCGTCACCACGACATCATAGATAGATATGAAATGTCAGTGTCACAAATAAAAACTTTTCAGCTAGATTCGCGTCTTCCCTGATTTGACATTACCGGTTTCGACTTTACCCTGAATTGACCCACTGACAGTGTGACGGGTGCTGTGCACAGAGCAGGACATGCTTACCCTTCCGGGGCACCTGATGTCACTCTTGTTTATTGAGAGTTCACACTGTTAGTGCTTTAGTTTTTTGTGTTGTATATGTAACGTTCGTGTGTTTTGTGGGCATGTGGTGTCTTTGGTCTTCCGTCTTTTGGTGTTCTTGCTTTTGCCTTGTCTCTGGACTTTGATTTGTGTAATCTTGTGCTTTGTTCCTTCGGTATTCTACTGCCGTTGTCTTTCTTGCAAAAGTACACTGTCTGAAAAAAGAACATAGGGGAAGGCAAGGTGATCAAGATACAGGGGTACTGTTTTGGAGTGTTCGGCATTTTTAATAGGATCTGTTCAGAAACAGACAAGGTGAGAGTACCAGAAGATTGTATTAAAAGGTGATTTATTTCTCAATGTCACATTGGTATTGGTTGTCAACCTGCTTTCTCATTCGCAATTTTGAGTTACTGTTTTGCATATAATTTGCATGTTATTCAGAACAACAATACAACAGTTGTCCCCTTTTTGCAATCAAAAATAGATTACAAGGTAAGTGCGAACCGAACCGTCATTCTAAAACAAGAACAAAAACACAAAGATAACATAAGAAACACCAAATAACAGACATAAGTACGGAACAGGCTAGAAAAATATGGATACACACACAGATAACCAGAACGGACTCGATTCAAAACGACGACTGAGATCAAGTGCAATGGTAAAGTAAGAATGCCCTCCTTATAAGACACCATCTTGAACGTGCATATTTTACAAAAGGATATGGAGTTAATGAACATGAGACCATAACACATATGTTTACTCCAATTGCAATTATTTTATTGAGCCATTTCGGAAATGTCTATTTCGGTAGTAAAAACAAACCTAAGCTGTTAAAGGGAACGATCTGTTGTTATTTTTGAAACAGTTATCACTGTTTGTAAATAAGTGATTTCGACATCAAACACCTTCAGTAATGACGTCAAGCTATGTGTAACAAACCGTTGTGTAAGTAGCGTGAAAAAGTTCTATAATTAGTTTATTTTTTATGGTCGCTAGGTATGAATTGAAAAAAGCTGTCATGTATGAATTGATGACAGTTTATCAAATAAAAATTTAAATCTTTTTTCTAATCCATTTAGTACTAATTCGAAACATACGGTAAATTGGAAGAATTTAGAAAAGAAAATGTGGCCCTTGACAGTTTCAGGAAGTTCTTAAAATTTTGAAAAGTTAATCCTTTCAATTCAGAAAATGGAGAATTATATTCGGTACAAAAGAACTATCATGCTCTAATTAAAAAACAAAACAAAACACAAAGTTATTTTCCTAAAAATTTGCAAGGATTTAAAAATAATTTGGATTATAATTTATATCTTAAAAGCATATATTCCAATTTCACATATTCACACTTGTGTAAGTTTATTTTGCGAGGGTAAAAGTAAATGTCTAGGAACGTCTCTGTAAGCCAATACCAATACGAAATATGTAAAAGCATGTTGGAAACATATATTTGTTCCACTTGTTCCACCTGACAAAAGTTCCATTGGAACAAATATTATAACACTTGTTCCAGCGGAACAATCTTATGCAATGTATTGCCGTTTAGAACAAATATTATGGCGGAACTTATGTTCTGTTACAATGTAACTGTGTTGTCTCCGGATTAAAATCATTAACACTCCACCTAGAATAAAGGTGTCGAAAGAATATTTGCTTTTGAATGAAGGCAAGGACTATTTACTATGTGTAAGGACACTTAAATGCTATGTCTTAGAAAGCTTAAATAATGGATAACATGAAACACCTACAATGGCTGAAAATTATAATTACGTGCAACAATTTGCAAGGGAACTACACAAGAAAAAACACGTATAAGACAAAAGACAAACGTAGACAACGATAAAAACTCGGGACAGTCGGAGATCGAAGTCGTTTAGAAGTAGGTATAAGTCGTTTTACATATTGTTATTGTTGGTATGGATTTTCTTATTTATCTCACTTTCATATTTCAATAATTGAATTAAAACCGCAAAAATAAATCCAGATAAAATGACAAGTTTAGAACCATTTTGAAAGGTTACAACACTTAATGAATTAAATATGTTTGCATTGAAATATACTGACATTTAATTTAACACAATGATTATGTCACATTGCAATTTCATTAGTGTCTGATATTTCGAGAGTTGTTTTTATCTATGACAGAAATTGTAAAAAATTTTAAAAGCTTTAGAAATGAATGTCAATTCACATTGCTGTCTTTAAATATCAAGGAAATCCTAAGAAAATAGCCAAATTCGATGTTTTCTTATACATGATCTTATATTCCTAGTAGTTATAATATATAAAGAATATTTATCAGGTTGTCTGGATAAATTTGCACAGTTTGCTAGTTACAGCTGTAAGTTGTTGTTTGTTGACGATCCCTTATCCATGGATCAAAGGGTAAAAACACATGGATGTAGCGTTGATCGACAATTAGCAATAGATTCCGCTGAAACTGGAGCCAGGGGCCATCTTAAATTTGCTATGAGGTATGAGTAAAGCTCATTGCTAAAGGCCTCACGGTGACTTCAAGATTAAGAACAATAATAAAAGCGTTGTTCCATTTGCTAGTATTACTATGTATTGGCAGACTTTTTTTTCATTTGCATTGACTCAATATCCTTTCATTGTAAACTTGAAGCTTAAGGTTTGTTTACCTGAAGAAAAACTTTTCATGAACAACAGATCAATTAAATATACATAAGAGAATTTTGATTAATGTTTGATTTACGTGATGAGACTCGTGCCTCAAAATGCCAAAAAAAAAAACAAAGTAAGTCAGCAAATAATAAAGAAGTCAGACTTTCTGTGAATGGCTTTATGTTTTAATAAATGAGGTATTGTTAATGATTAATAAAGACCACATTTAAATAAAGCGTGCTTAAGACAACAGGGGTCAAAACTAGAGCTTTATCATGCTAAATTAAAAAAAATAAAAATAAAAACAAACAATCAACAAAACAGATCAATCAAAATACAAAACAGTACAAGAGCATTTACCGATCAAATAACAAAATATCGAAGTTACTGTGAATTTATTTTCTGCATATGCGTATTTCGACAACTTATCTCTCTTCAGTGCAGATCAAACCAAACATTTGGAAATCAATTAACCGCAATATATGTAAAAGCTGATAGAGAACAAATAACCAATAGGATCTCGAAAGGAAACCAAAATCATCTTAGGACATAGCCATGCACGAGGGAGATACTCCATAAATTAAGATGAGGTTATAGTGTTAGGGAAAGTTTTGCATTCTCTGCTACTCATTGGGGTATAACAAAATTATCGGACAGAATTGTCAAAGCCAATACTTCATTTATTTCCATATGTATTAAAGAACTTTTAAATGATTGTATAAGAAGGAAGTGTTGAACCCTTGATTAATAAGGCGCTCATGAAGATCGCTAGTCTGCATAATTGGTGCTCTCGCATAACGAATTAACTATGAAACATACAACCTATAAGCTGGAGAAGCTTGAGGTGCAAGAATATTGTATATTTTAGGGGAATCGATACTCTTTAATTGAAAGTCATCCACTTTGTCGTAAATTTAAGTACTGAAATGTAAATGCAAAAAAAAGATGTAAATGTAGTTGTTTCTGCTGTTTCCTTTATATCTATTTCTATAAGATGTATGGATGGGACTGTCAGTCTAAAACGAATAATCAGAGGAAAATTGCAACATCGGAAAACAAAGAAATAAGTATATGCCATGAGTGCAGCACTGAAAAGAAAAATAAAGAGTATATGTTGTGTAATTAGAACCTTTCACATCAGAGCCTGTTGATTGTTTTCCCCTTTTGATCTTTTTATTTCCATTGTAACGGCTACCATTTAAACATTATGAGACGTAACCTTATTGTCACACATTCTACGCAACTTTTCAATCGAACTTGTTGAAATGTTCATCTGCAGTTTCCTAACACTAATTGCCATTTTTATAGTATGTTGATTTTCTATTGAATTCAAAAAAATTGCCCTGTTTTCTTTTCTGCATTAATTGCTGAAAAATCCAGGAAATTCATATGGGTCATATGGGTCTTACATCATATGAAGTTTCCTAACTTTCTGTCATTGTAAATCTATCAGACAAATTTATTAATTAGAAAAGATGAGTTTTACTTCCTGTAAATAGTATTTTAGCTATATAAAAAGGAGGACAAGTTAATAAAATTCAGAATTTTACGAGAAAAAAATATATTAGGCTAGATTGGAAAACCCGGGCACAATTTCGATTCCCAAAAGAAAAGGTGGATTACAATGGTAAAATAACAATAATTTGGAGATGAACAAGTACATCGCTCGACCAAATAATAAACAAATAAATGAATTAAAATTTGAATCAAGTCAACCTTCAAATTTGTTATTACTTTTTGATCCTGTGAATGTTATATTTTTATGAAAGAGACGCGAGTTGCAAAATGGAAAACTGAAGAACTCAATTTGTTGCAATTTTGGTATTTAGCTTAATTATTATTCATCTTGTGGATATCGTACTTTTAAACAATTATGCGGAAATGTTTAACTCTGTTTGCTTAAAATGCAAGACTACCTTATGTCAAAAACGGTCCATTTAATCTCCATTGGTTATAATGAATTTAATCATTATATGTAGCAATGGATATCAATAAACTCAGTGGACTTGCAGTGCAATTATGTCAAGTGAAGAAAATTAGAATATTAAAGTAACCTTATTCCTACCACACGGATCAAACATGTCCTTTGCATCCTATTTAATGCATACACCAACATCTGATACAAGAATTTTAGAAACATCCAAAAAGTTCCTAAAATAGGAAACAATTTACATAATATGCATAAAGTCATTCTTGTAGTAGGTTCTTGTATTTTCTCTGGTTTTTTTTTCTACGCCATTGTTACTTAATTCACCTCAGTTTTAATTGATTGGCCCTTTCTTCACTATGTCCGACCTTCCAAAACTTTAGTCGTTTTAACACAACATATCTCAGTTTCTCACTCATAATGATATAAATTATAAAGTTCGAGGCGCACCCAATTATCGTTGACAGTTTAATTATTTCTAAAAATATCATCAAATCATCTGAACTAATATTCAAGTCTTCGACTATATTTATGATGTAATTCATTGGTTCACAATATGGGGAGGCTGCTAATGCAATCAAAACCTTATCATTTTTAGAAAGGTGTCCTGTTGTTAGGCATTTGCCTATAATTTTATTAATTTCACGTGTGAGTTTTTTGTTGTCGTTGCTACCACATATTTTGCCACTGGTTTCATCAAACCAGTTCCACATGGATTTAACATAAAAAGGGTAGTACCTTGTTTCATGGAAAAGCAGGTGATATTCCAGGTATAAGGATTTCCATAAGGCTTCTTCTCTATTTCTAAAGAAAAGTTTGAAGATGTAACTCTCTGAATGCTGTAAGGCTCTCTTTATATATCCCTTACATTGACCCCTTTCAGTTTCAGTCCGTGTTGCATTAGCCTCGTTCAACTCTTCTATTTTTTATGAATTCCAACAGTTAAACGTATGCTGTTGGATCTCATTGTATGCTTTATGACGTACAGCGCGTTTTATTTCCTCCTCTGGTCTGTATTTATGAAATAAAGCAATGTTCAAGAAAAGACGTGGTGACTCTGATGCTAAAAATATTATCACGATACATGATACCAGTATGCTGGATTTCTTTTCATGTCTTGAAGATGACGTATGTCCTCGAATTTGTTTACGATTACACAGGAATGATACAATGGATCCTGCAGAAATTATCATAGCACTGGTGCAAAAAATCAGAATGACAAAGAAAACGATCGGAAAGTAGCTCAAAACATACTTTGCTAGACTTTCAGACACAATAGAGATTAAACAGACATCACTTTTACCGGGAGTCAGGGTCGCTACCACCATTTTTGGAATGTGTAAATTAAATGACACAGTATAGCAGCAAATGCAAATTATCAGTGAATTCTTATTTTTAATGTGTATTTTACTCCAAATTGGACATGCAACTACCAAAATCTTCTGGAGTCCGAGCGATGTGGTAAGCAGTATTGATACCAGATGGAAATAGTCGGCTAAATTGGATAGACAGTAATGCACAAGGCAATATGGATACTTCAGAACAACCACTGGTATGTTGGAGTAGACTTCAAAAAAAGATCCCAATTCTCTTCGTGGAATTTCTTCGTACAGGCCATAAAGCATTGGTTCCAATCCATATGTACACAAAGCTGTCAGACTGTCTGCTATGGCAAGTCCTTGCATAAGAACAGTAGATGGTGACTTAATGTGCTTGTCAAAAAGTGAAATAAAAACCAAAATGTTCATCACAATTACAGCGTAGGAAAATATTGGACCTCCAACAATATTTAAGCCGAAAGAAATCCTTTCAAAAATAATAAAATTCTAGTCTTTTCAGCAGTATAGCCCTACCTTAAAAAACACCATTTATATACTAGTAGCCTGGCGTTCGTTATATCATCAAATAATCTATATGAACTTTATCATTTTTAATGAAGGGAAACCAAAATAAATATCAACAAGTTTTCCTAATAACCACTATATCAGCCTCTTGAAATCATACACAAAGAACACAAATGATCAATTCATCATTGTAACATATATCTATGCATTATAAAATAGAAAATAGATTAAGAAAATCTAAAATACACTGAGGCTTCATTCCACGAATCTCACTAGGAATAATTCCTAATTCAATTTTGTTAGCAATGAATACAGAACTCTCGAGATATGAACTCTCGTGTAATTGAAGTCGGAACGATTACCCCAAACACCAGTAAGACGGGGTGACTGGATTCTTGACCTATTTAAATAAATATATTTCACATAAAACCAAAATATTTATGAAATTCAAGTGTATAATTGGCTTATAATTGTTCCTACACGACAATTCTTTAAATAAATTTTAATTGACTAAAACAATTAACATACACCACTCCAACAGATTCAATATAAACCACCCTAACCTCAACAGTGTTCATTAATAAGTGATTGACTCTCAGTGTATTGATGTATTGATTTTTTTCGTATAGTATAAGAAAATTTATTCCGGATTGAACACGACTCGAAAGTCCCGTATTAACAATGAAAGGATAAGGAGTAGATGCGCCTTTTTTGGTAAATGCCTTTCCATATTATCTGAATCAAAAGCTGTTGATGATATGTTAGTTTTTGAAACACGTGTTCAGCAAAAGAAATTGTCAGTTTTTTTTAATTTAGGGTGAAAGCTGTAAATTTCTAATACAAAGCAGAGTAACACAAACATGTAGCAATTCATTACGTCTTAGCAATAATCAATTGGAAGTTGCTCATATACTGTACTGCGTCCAAGAGCATATATTTTACAAAGCAAAACAGGTCTAAAAGTAGGACGAGAGCAATGGGAAAAAACTTACTATACAACAGACCATTGTTGCACATGACAGAATGTGTGCGTAGGGTTTAAAAAAATGGAAACCAAATCTTATAATTGCAGATAATGTACGATTATCAACTCTACCCTGTACCCGAGCAAAAAAAAAATAAAATAAAATAAAAATTAGAATAAAAAAAAGTTGCTTGCTACATTGTGGCATATAAGTGTATTTTTCGGTCATTGTTGTAGGTATTATCTGTTATCCTTTTTTATTTTATAGTATGTGAATGTTTCCTTTATAATTTTGGTTATGCGTCTTGCTGAAAACAACCCCAAATCAATCAGGTAGCTACATTTCGGGCTTTCCTCACGAAGATGCGATGGTTATATATACATTTTGATGACAATAATTACACAATGGAAAGATCATGATATATCTGTCTTAACTCCGAAATTACTTTGTCCTAGCGTTTTCTTAATGCAAATCCTTAAAAATGAAAAAGAAATAATAATAAAATGAATAAATAAATAAACACCGCTAAATGAATTACATTATTTTTTCCATGGTATTTTGATTTACTTTCATTTCTGTTATGTCGGGATACTGAGGAACAAATTATCAGTTATTCGACGTTTAAGTAAGCGCTAGTTGAAAGCTCTCTCAATTGTTGCTAAATTTTAGAATAAAAACGTTATCTAAAATGAAAGTCGACGCAGAAAAGATAAAATATTGCGATTGAAGAGTGTGAGATGGTTGCCGACTGGATAACCTATCAAAAAAGGACATTCCACAAATTAGTCTCCATCTCGGCGGCGTGATTCAAAATTTCAGATTCCCAATTACTGACCTTAATATATATATATATAATTTACGGTTTTAGCAATCAGTTTTTTCAGAACAATGATCAATGAAATATTTTGCACCACTGATATGTCATTAATATGCATAAAAACGGAACCAAAATCACCATAAAATATAATGTTACAAAGGCTAAATTGGTTTTGTTTGCCTTAATCTAAATTAAGCAAGTTTGGAAGCTCATCTCGTAAACAGATTTAAGAATATAAAATCAAGTGTTCATACTTCTAAGCCACCAATTAACACAGTCGAGTATTAATGACTCATCAGAACTCTCAAAATGGGTCTTTTTCACCACTTTTAGCAAACACTGCTTCCCAAGTACGAATCGAGATAATTGGTGGTTTATGTAACCCGAAACACTTGGCTGCTGTAAAATTCGAAATATTTGAAAAATGGTATTTTTCCAAAATTAATGAAACTATGCAAATTGTAACACCCAAGAATACCTTTTATGGAAGCAAACTTCAGTACCCGAAATGTGTTCCACAAATATAACCTGCTTCTAATTTGTAAACCGTGATGTGCGTGATTACACGGTTGACGACTTAAAAATACGAATTCAACAATACAAAAGATAAATCAACGCAAATTAGTTATAAATAATTCAAAAGAAATGTAAAGTTTTCAATATATATCTATGAAATACATTTGTAACAATTTTCCTCTATAAAAGTCAAAAACATCGATATAGATATATTTTCTAAAGAGGCTTTGGTTTATGTATTAAACGGGTATGCGGTATATGGCTTATGTAATTGAGGCTTTGGTTTATGTATCTAAAATAGTGAAACCATGCTCCGTCAACGTTACTGCCTTGAACTTGTAAACAAAATTGTTTTTGTGCGACTTTAAACGGGTTCTAGTAATTGGTTTAACTTCGCTTCTCAAAGAGAATACCGAATATACCGTTTTATAATAAGTTACTGCTAATTCAGAAATTAATGCTATTGTCCAGGAATCGCAATAATAGATGTGTGTATGCCAAGCAATCGGGGAATTTTTCCCCTATTTTTTTTAATATTAAACATTATTATTTCTTTAATATAAAAAAAATAATGTTTTAATATTATGAATAACAAAATACCGAAGTTACTCAGTACTGTTGTTTTTTTTTTTTTTTTGTTTTTTTTTTTCTTTATATGCGCATTTCGACAACTTATGTCTCATCAGTACAGTTCAAACCAAATCATTTGGAATTCCATTAACCGAAGAACGTGTAAAAGCTGATATGGAACAAATAACCAAAAGGATCTAAAAAGAAAAGCCAAATTTCAGCTAGGGACAGAGTTATGCATGAGGGAGATACTCCTTAGTTTTGAAAATTGTCAGTTTAGTATGAAACTACGGTATTTTATAATTTAAAGTGAAAGCTGTAAATTTCTAATATAAAGTAGGTCGTTTTGGGTCGTTTTAACCTGGATATGGGATGTTGTCTACTTGACAGTTACCCCAATTTCCTTTCTTTTTCATAGAGTAACACGAACATGTAGCAATTCATTACGTCTTAGCAATAATAAACTAAAAGTTGCTCATATACTGTATTGCGTCCAAGAGCATATATTTCACAAAGCAAAACAGGTCTAAAAGTAGGGCGAGAGCAATAGGGAAAAAAACTAACTATACAATGGACCATAAGCTTGCATTGTTGCACATAACAGAATGTGTGCCTAGGGTTTAAAAATGGAAACCATAACTTATAATTGCAGATAATGTTCGATTACCGACTCTACCCTCTACCTGAGCAAAAAAAAATAAATGAATAAAATAGAATAAAATTAAAATGAGAATAAAAAAAAGGTTGCTTGCTACATTGTGGCATTTAAGTGTATTTTTCGGTCATTGATGTAGGTATTATCTGTTATCCTTTTTTATTTTATATTATGTGAATGTTTCCTTTATAATCTTGGTTTTGCGTCTTGCTGAAAACAACTTGAAATAAACCAGGTAGCTACATTTCGGGCTTTCCTCACGAAGATGCGATGGTTATATGTACATTTTGATGACAATAATTTCACAATTGAAAGATAAGAAGTAAATGAACAACGGCAGTAGAAGACCGAAGGAAAAAAGCACAAGATTACACAAGTCCAGAGACAAGGCAAAAGCAAGAACACCAGAAGACGGAGGACCAAAGACACCACATGCCCACAAAACATGATATATCTGTCTTAACTCCGCAATTACATCGTCCTAGCGTTTTCTTAATGCAAATCCTTAAAAATAAAAAACAATAAATAAAATAAAATGAATACATAAATAAACACCGCTAAATGAATAACATTATTTTTCCATGGTATTTTGATTTACTTTCATTTCTGTGTTGTCGAGATACTGAGGTACAAATTATCAGTTATTCGAAGTTTAAGTAAGCGCTAGTTGAAAGCTCTCTCAATTGTTGCTGAAATTTAGAATAAAAACGTTATCTAAAATGAAAGTCGACACAGAAAAGATTAAATATTGCGATTGAAGAGTGTGAAATTGTTGCCGACTGGACAATCTATCATGAAGGACATTTCACAAAGTAGTCTCCAACTCGGCGGCATGATTAAAAATTTCAGATTCCCCAATTACTGACCATAATATATGCAACTAACGGTTTTTGCAATCAATTCTTCCTTTTTTCAGAACAATGATCAATGAAAGATTTAGCGCTACTAATATGTCATGAATGTGCATATAACGAAACCAAAATCACTATTGAATATAATGTTACAAAGGCTAAATTGTTTTTCTTTGCCGCTATCTAAATTAAGCAAGTTTGAAAGCTCTTTCCATAAACAGATTTAAGAATACAAAATGAAATGTTCATACCTTTCAGCGACCAAACAATTAACAGCAGAGTATTAATGTATCTTCAGATCTCTCAAAATGGTCTTTTTCACCACGTTTAGCAAATTTCTGAATATCGATCAACGATTCTTCCAGATAGCCCTGAAGGGTGACATAATACTACAATCAAAAAACTAGATACCGAAGTTACTGTGAATTTATTTTCTGAATATGCGCATTTCGACAACTTATGTCTCTTCAGTGCAGATACAATCTAAACGTTTAGAAGACCATGCATTCAAAAATGTAAAAAAAAACTGATAGAGAACAAATAACAATATGATCAAAATGTAAAGTCAAAATAAGTTAAAGACAGAGCTTTGCATGAGGGAGATACTCCTTAGTTTTTAACAAAATTTACAAAAATTTAGATATTGCAAGGTTCCAAATAGTATCGGCTTTCGGGTCAGCACCGAAGTACTGACTATTGGGCTAATGAATACCCTCGGGGACTAACAGTCCATCAGCAGAGGCATCGACCCAGTGGTAACGAATAACTAAATACCGAAGTTACTGTGAATTTATTTTCTGCATATGCGCATTTCGACAACTAATGTCATTCATCGAATCAAGGAATGTAGACTAAAATGTGAAGTTTGAAGATCTGAGCAATATGCTATCACAAGTTTTAATAGTTTAAATAACAAATATAGGAATGGTTTATGGAGAATCAAGGAATGTAGACTAGAATGTGAAGTTTGAAGATCTGAGCAATATGCTATCACAAGTTTTTTTATAGTTTAAATAACAAATAATGGGATGGTTTTATGGAGTATACTTATTAAAACGTGCAAAGGAAGCAAAAACAGTATAAGCAAAATGAAGAGGACTTATCCTTGAAACTTTTGAACATTTATTTATTTTATGCTAGAGCATATACAGCATATACAAAAAAGTCCTCGTATTTTTGGTTTAAGTGACTGTCATTTTGCTTGTCATCGTTGTTTCAAAGTTTTATACTGAATGCATGAGACCCAATAAACCTTTTGATAAAATCAAGAGCATCCAAGTACTGAGCGATTTTTGCCTAACGAGGTTCAACCCGTTTTAAAGTTGTGAAAAATTGAAAGGGTTATATTGCAAAATAACTTTCTGTTCTAGTCAAATTAAATTATGATGAATTATATTCTATTTTCCTGCTAATCAATATAAAAAAGTTTCTGTGCTGCATCTAGGTGTCATTTTATTCATAGGACTCAAACAAGCAATATAAGAACTAAGAATCCTTTTAGAAATCAAGAAATAGATTACAAAGGTATTGAACTTCTTGTGGCACTTTGTGTATTCTTCTAAAACTCATAAATATTGACCCCTCTGTATTATCAGATTATAAGAAATCATTTGTCACATAAAGCAGTTATTTTAGTAACCTGTGTTAATTCTTAACAAAATTGAAATAAAATATTGAACACTTCTATTTCGATGAAAGGAATTCAAATCCATATCGGTTGTTTTATAAACTTAACCACAATATTCTTGAGTTTTAGATAATAAATTAAGAGCAAAATGAACAATTTTTACAACACAATACTAGAAGTTTTAATATACGGAAGTAGCTCCAAACTTATATTTGCTAGATGGATATTCACAAAAGTGTCAATTCGAAAATTTATGCCAATTTAAAAAAATGAAGATGCTTTTATCTTTTAATTATGGATTCGAAAAAAAAAATGGTTTGCTGCAAGAATTTTGAAAATAAGTCGTCATTGAAGGTTTCAGGAGATTTTCAAAAAATTTAATTTTTGTTTTAATAAAAAAGCATACAGAATTATATTTGATACAGAATAATTTGTAGTAGAGTTTAGTAAACTCTTAATCAAAATTATCGTTTTGGAATACATTTTCAATATTTTTAGGTGAATTGGGACCGTAAAAACCTCTGAAAGCTTGTTGAGTATATACAGACTACATGACTATTCTACAAAAAAATAAAGTCATAAATTCATATGGATAACTAAACAACAAGTTTTAGAAGTCCTGTTGCAATATCATTTATTGTTACTACGGGAGTACATGTACATATTTGTATGATTGAAATGAAAGAGAGAGAGAACATACAATCAGATAAAAAACTACATGGAAATGACAGCAACGTATTTGATTATATAAATTATATGCATGAAAGATAAGAATCAATTTGAAAAGTTACATCACTAATTCAATTGAATTAGAAACAGTACTGAGATTTCAGATCACATTTATAATATGTCAAAAACATTGTTTTTTTTAATTTTTGTCTGATATTTTCAAAGCTGGTTTATCTTTGAAATGCATTGTGAGAATATAAAAAATGGCGTCGAAATTTATACTTAGTGGTTCCACGTTTTGGTTAATGTTGTCATCTTTAATGCAATATTTTGTAATATAAAACAACGGCAGTAGAATACCGAAGGAACAAGGGAAGCGATGACTACAAAAATCGAAGTCCAATGACATGGCAAAAACGTTAACAGATAAAAACAAAGACAAAACAAGGACGTGAGACAGCTACAATGCACAGAAATAAAAAGATAACATTAAGAACTAAGGCACTCATAGTGTGAACTCCCATGAAAACTGGGAGTGACATCAGGTGCTCCGGAAGGGTAAGCATGTCCTGCTCCGCTAGCGGCACCCGTCACACTATCAGTGAGTCAATCCAGGGTTGAGTCAAATCCGATTATGTCAAATCATAAATGTATGGAGAGAACCTAGTCAGCTGTTATAAGAGTTGTTCAATTTATAGATTTTTTTGCCAATAAACTATGTTTAAAAGTTAAAGTTTTGGTTCTTTGTCCGTGTGTGCAATACAATTCTTTGTTTAGCTAAACTAAGCAATGAAGGGATATGGAGTAAATGCAAATGAGGCAAAGTCTCTACAAAGACATGGCAAACACAATAAATGGAACAACGCTTTTATTGTTGTTCTTCATCTTGAAGTCACCATGAGGCCTTCAACAATAAGTTATACTCATACCTCATAAAAAGTTCAAGACGGCCCCTAGCACCGGTCTAAACGGAATTCATTGCTAGATGTCGAGCAACGCTACATCCATGTTTTATGACTCATAGATGCGGAATTGTCAGCAAGCATAAAATTAAGTGACAAAGTGTTCTTCGAACTGCTTGTCATCCCTTGGCCGAAAAAAGACACCATTTAAACAACCTCAGGGCACTCATCCGGTCAATAGTAAGAAAACTTGGCTATTCTTTTTTCCTTTTCTATTCTTCTATATTATATATTTGTTAGTTTTATACAACAGCTAATTCGTGCCAAATAGAAGAAAAAATCTAAATGAAAATCGGTTATATTTCAGTTATTTTAAGATGAAGAACAACGAAAAAGCGCTGTTCCATTGCTTATAATTACCATGTATTTGTAAAGACTTTGTCTCATTTGCATTTACTCCATATCCCTTCATTGTTAATTGTCGACTTGTTCTTAAAAATATTTTTCATATGGGTATACTTTGCTATCGGGTATGTCCTTTGGGTAGATGGGCCATTTACCTTCATATCTTATCATTGCTGCAAAGATTGTGTAGTAATGAAGCCCTTGAATCTATAAATGTTTAAACAACTATTTTGTGCATTTTTTTTAGTTTATTGGACAATTCTCAACTCAACCTTTATTGAACTTGGTTGATTTTTTTGTAACTTATTGTAATAATTAGAGGACGCTGATTATTGGTTTGAAAAGTTTCAACAAGTACGTGTGTTTTTTTTTAATTTTCTAAAATTATCATCAGATGAGCATGAAATTTGCAGTAGTTAACAATGACTTTTGACGCGTACTTTTTAAAAGGGTGCTTTAAGAATATATTTCTGTTAACAACATTGTTCTTAATAAATTAATCAGGCCAATCTGACTTAGAATTATCATCGAATTAGAATGAAATTTCCATTAATTACGAATGACTTTTGAAGTGTACTTATCATGGGGTGCTCTAAAAATATATTTCTATTAACATCATTGATCTAAATCAATCGATCAGGCCAATCTGACATAGAATTGTCATTGTTTAATATAGTGGAATAAAAATGTCTTCGTTGCACATTTCCTTCCGGAGCACCTGATGTCACTCTCAGTTCAAGAGTTTACACTGTGGGTGCCTTGATTTTGAATGTTGTGTTTTTATTTCTGTGCTCTGTAGCTGTCATGAGTCATATTTCCTGTGTTCTCGTTTTGCCTCGTCTTTTGGGCTTTTAGGATTTCTGTAAATCCCACCCCCTTGTTCCTTCGGTATTCTACTGTCGTTATTTCAATGACGTTTTGATAGTTCAGATATGCAAATGGCACTGATTCACTTTGTTTACCGCGAACATCCGGCTTGGATCGGGTGCGAACCCGCCGGACAGAATTTTTGAGTGACCATAGAAGACGTTTCTGATGGCGGATATCATTTATATGACCTGGATTTGAAAATTGTTTTAAAGGGTAAAAGTTAATCTATGTTTTCTATTGAAATCTATTCTGGATTTAATGTAAAAATATAGAACAAAATTTCTAAAGAGATGATCGCCCATGAATTATTGTGGCCAAGGTTTTATTATCCACTCAGTGCTCTGTTGACCACAAATGCTAACGACGGATGCAAAGTGATGAATATAGGCAGGTAGACAAGTCGACTGTCTACCTGCCGACCTGTGCACCGATGGATCCGGCCTTCGATGTGAGGGAGTCAAACAGGGTTCAAGGCTATTTTGTTCTTTTTGTTTTGTTAAATTAAGCTTAAATTACTCATGAATTTAAAACATTTCCAGAAAATTGGAATTCTAACCATATGAACCCATCTATGGATCCGCTGATGCTGTCTACCTACTAACCTGAACACTATGCTTCATACCATGTTTTAATGGTCGTATGAAAATCACACCGAATTAATTATCATCGGATTACAATAAAATTTCGGTTATAAAATGGAGTAATAACAAAATTACCTAACTCGTCTTTTTCTCTCATATTTTTTTAAGTCGTACCCTTCTCACATTATCTTGTATAAAGTAGAGGGAGATATTGTTGCAATCATAATATACTGTCCCGCGTTTATATCGTTGTTCACGTTTGTCTTTTGTCTTCAGTAGGAGCAAGGGAGTGGTATTTTTCTTGTGCAATATATTTGGTATATTTTGGCTCGTGACTGTGTTTTTCACCCATTGTAGGTGTTTCGTGTTATCCTTTTTATATTATTAGTCAGCGAAACACACGATACACAGTTAATTATTCATTTTTTTTAAATATTTTTTTTTTATTTTTATTCATTCTTTTTTATTTTTTTAACATCCGGGATGTAGTTTGTCGTTAATGAATGATTTAAATTATGTTAATAATTGGGACACTCTATCAGGTAAACATTTTGTCATCTTAAAAAATGAAAACAGTTTCCCCTATCGTCGTCCCGTTAAATCAAATATCAACATGAATAAGCACTTCACATATTGCAGAGCGTCAATGACAATTATTGCCTTTACAAATTATTGAGTGTGAAAAGAATAACAAAATAAATGCATATTAGGACTAATTATATTTCTAAGTCAAACATGCACATCAAATGATCAACTACGTAGCAGCACGTCATGCGACATCTCGCAAAGTCAAAACTACGCATAACGCGTTTTAAATTTGGTCCACCACCAATTGAACATAAAAATAAACTGCTGCGCCAAGACCGCATGATACGCTCGGTCACTGTCAAGGCGAACTTTATGGCATTGTTGGACTGCAACAAAAAAAATCAAACAGAATATGTACCTTACCAAAATGTAACAATTAACAAATATCAAATTAATTATTTTTCAAAATTTCACTTAGTCCAAGGGCCATAACTCTGTACAAAATCAACCGACCAGAACCAAATTCGAACTTGATCTGTATCTCACATAGGTTTACACATACACTAAATATGAAATCAATATGTCAAGCAGTTGCAGAAAAAACTCCTGAAACCTATATTTTTCAAAATTTCACTAAGTCCAAGGGCCATAACTCTGTACAAAATCAACCGACCAGAACCAAATTCAAACTTGATCTGTATCTCACCTAGGTATACTGATATACGAAATATGAAATCAATATGTCAGCGGTAACAGAAAAAAAAATCCGGAAACCTATATTTTTCATTATGTCACTAAGTCCAAGGGCCATAACTCTGTACAAAATCAATGGACCGGAACCAAATTCGAACTTGATCTGCATCTTACCTAGATATACTCATATACCAAATATGAAATCAATATGTCAAGCGGTTACAGAAAAAAAATCTGCGGAAACAAAAAAGTTAAAGGACGGACGGACAGACTAACGGACGGACGGAGGGTATACCATAATACGTCCGACTTTCGACAGGCGTATAAAATGGGTCGCGGAATACATGATCGTCATAGCAACAGATTCTTAAATCGAAAGGATGGGAAGTGCGAAAGTTTGGTAGATGCAATTCGAGGACATACTTATTTCTGACGTTTTTGAACAGAAATTCGAAAAATGACCTTGACTATGCCGAAATATTAATATGGAATTGTAAGAGACAATATTAGGGATATTATCCTTCTCACACGCGAAAGTAAACATTTTATATACAAGTCAATTGTTTTCTGTCAGAAAGTAAAATGTTGTTTTTGATAGAATCCGTCTTTTGTTTCCTTTTTGAGTAGTATAAAAATAAAGAGTCGCATACCGTTTTAATTTAATTTTCGGGCCAGAATAATAATTTGACAGTTAATCCTTAATGACGTCATAATTGACTGACTTTGCCGCGGATAAACTCTCTTTCCCTTCAATAATGTTTAATTCGAAAACATTGTAAATACCTCCATTAAAACTCTGTGAAATAAATATATTTATATGTAGTATCCAATAGATAGATCAAAAGCTACGCATTCACAACAATATATAACTTGCGTATAAAAGATGACAGGATATGGAGGAAATACACATGAGACAGTCTATACAATTGAATTGTTAAACCAAGTTCCGGAAAAACGTTTAATTATTGTTTTTAGCTCACCGGGACGAATATCCGGAGAGCTATTGTCATACCCCGGCGACGGCGTCGTCAGCAAAAACTTTAACCTTGCTTATGGAATGGAGACCGTAAGAGATGGTATGTTGATATTTACTAAATGGCTTCCTTGTAATAAGAGCTTTCCTGTGGTACCATATTTGTAGACATTTTGACCTTGACAATCCCTGAGGGCAATTTTTAAAAAAAAATTTAACCTTGCCTCTACAAGGTAGGCTTTTAGTGGTAGGGTGTTCACATTTGGTATGTAACTTCCCCATGATGAGAGCTTTCTAGCGGTACCATATTTGTATATATTTTGACCTTGACCTTTCCCTGATGGCAATTTTTGAAAAAAACTTTAACCTAGAAAGCAGGCTTTTAGTCGTAGGGTGTTCGTATTTGGTATGTGACTTCCTTATGATGAGAGCCTTCTAGTGGTACCATATTGTAGACAGTTTAAACTTGACCTAACCCTGAGGGCAATTTTTGAAAAACTTTTACCTTGTCTCTTGAAGGTAGGCTTTTAGTGGTACGGTGTTCATATTTGGTATGTAACTTCGTTATGATGAGAGCTTTCTAGTGTTACCATATTTGTAGACATTTTGACCTTGACCTTTCCCTGGGGACAATTTTTGAAAAACTTTAACCTTGCTTATAGAATTTAGTTGTTTATTTGTAGGGTGTTCATATTTGGTATGTGACTGTCTTTAGATGAGAGCTTTCTAATGGTGCCATATTTGACCTTGCCTCTAATAATATGGTATGTTGATATTTACTAAATGGCTTCCTTGTAATAAGAGCTTTCCTGTGGTACCATATTTGTAGACATTTTGACCTTGACAATCCCTGAGGGCAATTTTTAAAAAAAAGTTTTTTTTTAAAAATTGCCCTCAGGGATTGTCAAGGTCAAAATGTCTACAAATATGGTACCATTAGAAAGCTCTCATAAGCTTATATAATACTCTTATATAAAGTTCATATTTGGTATGTGACTGTCTTTAGATGAGAGCTTTCTAATGTCTTTCTAATGGGAAGTGCGAAAGTTTGGTAGATGCAATTCGAGGACATACTTATTTCTTACGTTTTTGAACAGAAATTCGAAAAATGACCTTGACTATTTAAACTTGACCTAACCCTGAGGGCAATTTTTGAAAAACTTTTACCTTGTCTCTTGAAGGTAGGCTTTTAGTGGTACGGTGTTCATATTTGGTATGTAACTTCGTTATGATGAGAGCTTTCTAGTGTTACCATATTTGTAGACATTTTGACATTGACCTTTCCCTGGGGGCAATTTTTGAAAAACTTTAACCTTGCTTATAGAATTTAGTTGTTTATTTGTAGGGTGTTCATATTTGGTATGTGACTGTCTTTAGATGAGAGCTTTCTAATGGTGCCATATTTGACCTTGCCTCTAATAATATGGTATGTTGATATTTACTAAATGGCTTCCTTGTAATAAGAGCTTTCCTGTGGTACCATATTTGTAGACATTTTGACCTTGACAATCCCTGAGGGCAATTTAAAAAAAAAATTTTTTTTTTAAAAATTGCCCTCAGGGATTGTCAAGGTCAAAATGTCTACAAATATGGTACCATTAGAAAGCTCTCATAAGCTTATATAATACTCTTATATAAAGTTCATATTTGGTATGTGACTGTCTTTAGATGAGAGCTTTCTAATGGTGCCATATTTGTAGACATTATTACCTTGCCCTTGCCCTGAGGGCAATTTTTAAAAACTTTAACAGTGTTTCTAGAATGTTGACATTTAGTGGCAAGGTGTTCAATTTCGGTATATGACTTCCTTATGATGATAGCTTTCTGATGGCACCATATTTTTTAGACATTTTGACCTTGAGCTTGCCTTAGGGCATTTTTTAAAAAAAAACTTTAAGCTTGCTTCTAGAAGTTAAGTGTTTAGTTATATGGTGTTTATATTTTGCTTGCGACTAGCCTATGGTGAGAGCTTTCTGGTAGTACCATAGTTGTAGACATTTTAACCTTGAAATTTGCCCTGGGGCAATTTAAAAAAAAACTTGAACCCTGTTTATAGAAGTTATTCTTTTAGTGATATTGAGTTCCTGTTTGACATGTGGCTTTCTTATATCAAATTTACGGTATTTATCACATTACAATTACGAAAATGTATAACCTTCAAATAAATTGTGCATTGCGGTTACTCTTATCCACGGCGAGCTATGTTGTCTTCTGACAACTCTTGTTTATCTTGAAGTCACCATGAGGCCTGCAAAATTGTGCTTCGCTCATAGCAAGTTCAAGACGGCCCAAGCACTGATTCGAGCGGAATTCGTTTAATAATGTCGATAAATGCTACATCCATGTTTGATTTACTATTCATTCTGGATCAACAAACATAAAATTTATTTTGCAAACTTTTCTAACAGCAGCTGTCATCCGTTACACGAAAAAGAGAACAAGGAGATACTTAAGTTCAAAAAAATTATACGTAACCCATTAACAGATTAATGAATGGAAAATAACATGAAACACCTACAATGGCTAAAATTCCAATCATATGCCACAACCCCCCCATCCCTCCCGCCCCAAAAAATTGATTGATTGATTGATTGATGTTTAACGCAAACTTCAGCAATATTTCAGCTATATTGTGGCGAGAACTGTTAAGTAAGTAGAAAAATTATAATAAATATAAAAGATCAATATAAAACCATTGAAGCTTTATACAAGTAAAACTAGAGTATAAAATATAAAAAAACATTATAGAAGAAATGACAGTTTAACTGTAACAATATTACAACTATAAATTAAATCCATTTAAATCTTACTAAATAAATTGATTGCTTTTAAAAATTGAACGATTTTGTCGCCAGCGACATTTGTAAATAGGTCTTTAAGACAATCAGCTGAATAAAAATCACGCCTGATATCGGCAACATCTTCACATTCAATTAAAACATGTTGAATTGTATAAGGACAATTGCATGGAATACATTCAGGTCGATCATCACTGTTGAGGATAAAACTATGTGTTGTTCTAGTATGTCCAATACGACATCGGGTCAACACTACCTGTTCCCTACGGTTTTTACCGCAGGAACTGACTTGTTTACCGACGTCTGACTGTATTCCATGCAGTTTATTATTTATTTGCAGATCCCATTTGGCCTGCCATAACTTTAAAATGTATTTAGCGATTAAAGGCTTCATGTCAGTGTACGGTACTGGACAATCCGCCATCTCGTCATCTAGTGCATCCTTTGCTTCCTGGTCAGCAACTGTGTTTCCATAGATCCCCACATGACTAGGGATCCAAACATAAATGACCTTTTTGCCTAATGCTACAAGCGATTTGTAGAAATCGGCTATTTTCAAAATAATTGGGTGTTTTGTTTTTCGGCTTTCAATTGCTAATAGGCAAGAAAGTGAATCGGAACAAATCATGAATTTATTTGAAAAGACAAAAAAGATAACGATAGGAACTCGGGATAACCGGACTTGGTACTGGCACTAGCAAGAAAGCATAGATTCAAAAGATTTATATTTTTATTTTTAATTGAAAAGAATTATATATACAATAAAAACATTACCCTGGTTCATTATCTTTGCAGCTCACCTTGCCATACATATATTATTAGTTATAAATATTGAGCTGCTTGCGACACTATTGTCTGTTACTCATTTCATTTCAGTTGAAACCACGCCCTCTTTCTTTTTATTTCTGTCCTACCTCGTGTGTCTTCGAGTCCGCCCATAAAAGACGCCGACTTACTTGTGCCTTGAATTAAAAGATGTCCGTTGTCGTGTGGAGGTGCTGACGGACCGACTGGGGACTGCTCGGTGGAAGGTTCCATAAGCTCACCACCTGCTAGATTTTCCAAAGTCATGGATGTTAATAACCACTTTTGACATTCGGACCTTTGTAGCTCACCTTACCATACATACATTATGATCAAAAGAATTAAATATTAAACCCGATAGAAACATAGATACAAAAGAACCATTAAGTTATTATTTGTCACTAAAACTGAATTTTCGTCATGCACATCAGTTACAATAAAATAAAACTAGCATCAATGCTCAATTATATTACTTTGAAATTACATCGATCCAGCTGATTCAATTAATGTACAACTTTATTCGTAATGTAGGCGCTGTTGCATTGTTGTACTATTGACAGTTTTAGGGTACAACTGATTTGTTACTGACTAGTCCTTTCTACACTTGGTCCAATCTTCCAGAACTGCAGTCGTTTTAACACTACATATCTTAGTTTTGCACTCATAATTCTAATGCAACATTTATATAACGAAGGTTTTGATTGGTCAAAACTGACCGTCAATTCCACCATCTACACACCTGCGACAAAGTAGGTTTCCGGTTTAATCTGGTTCCTAATATTGTTACAAATTCACGAGTTAAAAATAAAACATGAAATTGATTTGTTGCATTAGAATCGCAATAACAGTACATTATTTTAATACCCGAGGGCGTCAATCTTGATTTGACGGTCAAAATATCCGTTTACAGGCTCCGCTACGCGTCGCCTATAAACTGCATTTTGACCGTCAAATCCACGATTGACGCCCTCGGGTATTCAAATAATGTACTGTTATTGCTTAATTATATAAATGATAAAGTTAGAGGCGCATCCAATTATTGTTGATAGTTTAATTATCTCTAAAAATATCTTTAAATTGTCTAAACTTATATTCCCAATATCGACTATATTAATGATGTAATTCATTGGTTCACAATACGGTGAAGCTGCTAATACAATCAAACCGATAATATTCTTATAATGACTTGGTGTTTCTATGCATTGATTAAAGATGTTATCCATTTTCATGCGTGGGTTGTTAAAAGCACATACTTTGTCCATGTTTTCATACAGCCAGTTCAACACGGGCTTAGCAAGGAAATAATAATCTATATGATGGTGTAAGTAGTATGCCGCGTACAATGATTTCCGGAGGGCGTCCTCTTTGACTCTTTCGGACATTCTTTTGAATTCAATATCTACACTTTGTAGGTTTTTCTTTTCATTTCTCATACATGTATTCATTTTCCTTTTATCGAGTATTGTATTAACTTTGTTTAATTCTTCGAACTTGAATGAGTTAATACATTTTAAAACAGGCTGACTGATCTTGCTGTATGCTTTCTGGCGTACGATGTCTTTTATTTCCTCATCTGGTTTGTATTTATCAAATAAAGCAATGTTCATTAAAAGACGCGGTGTCTCTGATACCAAAAATATAATCACGATACATGATACTAGTATGCATGATTTCTTTTCATGTCTTGAAGATGACGCGTGTCCTCGGACTTTTTTACGTCTGCATAGAAGCACAATTATACAAACTGCGGAGATTATCATTTCACCTGTGCAAAAGATCAGTATGACAGAGTTAACGATTGGAAAGTAGCTCAATACATATTTTGTAAGAGTTTCAGATATAGGAGAGATTAAACAGACATCACCTTTGCCAGGAGTTACGGTCGCTACCACCATTTTTGGAATGTGAACAATGCATGAAACTATAAAGCATAAGATGCAAACCTTCAATGAACTCTTTTTTCCGATATGTATTTTACTCCAGAATGGACATGCGACGGCCAAAATCTTCTGTAGTCCGAGAGATGTCGTCAGCAGTATTGATACCAGATGGAAACTATCGGATAAATGGGACAGACAGTAATGCACAAGGCAATACGGATACTTCAGAACAACAGCGAAGTCAGAAAATATAAATTTGCCTCTACCTAGTTTGTCGTACTTGTAATAAAGCATTGGTTCTAATCCATACGTACATAGAGCTGTCAGACTATCTGCTATGGCTAGTCCTTGCATTAGAACAGTAGTCGGTAATTTAATACGTTTGTCAAAAAGGAAAATGAAAATCAAGATATTCATTACAATGGCCACGTAGGATAATATTGGACCTACAACAATATTCAAGCTGAACGGAATCCTTTCAAAAATGACGAAAATCATGTTTGATTTTCTAGTTTAGTTTTTTTCAGCAGTATATCTTTTCAAAAAATCCCGGATTTATATAGCTTGGCATCGTTACGTTATCAAATTATCTACATGAACTTTTTCAGTGTTAGTAAATCTAAACCGAACATAAATGTCAACAAAATTAGATTGAAATTAAAAATAGAGAGCACAGATGAGAAGTGCTACGTATAATACAACATCAACAGTTTACAAGTTTGTGCCTTAGGTTTTCGAAATAATTCCGATTATATTTATTCATAAGCATTTTTAAGTGCAATAAATTTGGAACTCTTTAGTTCATCAGCGGGGAGTGAAAGATCCCTTAAATATAACGATATAGGCCGTTTAAAATTCCTCATCTTTTTAAGTACTCAATTTCCGTGTAATACACTCAACACAACAGAACAGGAAAATTTTGTACATATACAATGTTTAGATTAACCCTTTTGGACGAGCATCTGTACTGGAAATGTATTAACACTATATTAAGGAAGGGCTTAATAAAATGATTTTTTGGTTCTTAATTTTGTACCAATATACTTTACCAAAATGTCAAGCTTGACAAACACTATAACATATGAAAATATAATGTATATTGGTTGTACTGTACCCTTTGAGACTAGAGAATGCTTTTTACGGTACTTTCTTGCTTTTTCAACATATATACGCTGTACCCCCAAAGCATCGGAATTTTCAAACTAATGTGAAAAATGGTCGAAACTAGGGCTCTTCGTTTTCAGACAAATTTTATTTTTTACCTAACGATAGAAACAATCGTTTGAAAAGGGTAAATAACAAATTTTCAGCGTTCAATTTTACAATTGAAAGGTTGCCATAGTAACCAAATTGACAACAGAAGGCAACATTCCTTGTCTAACTTCCATCAGACTTATCTGAGTATAATTAATTAAAAAGGCAAATAAAATAAATATATCACAGATCTCGTTTCCAAGGAAACTGGTGTTGTTATTTTAATTGTTAAGTACAAATTTGCTATATTTTCAATACCTTTAGATAAACTCAGTCTTTTTTACTTGAATGTCTATTAATTTTCATGTATATATGATTATGAAGTCGGGGTAATTACTCTTTGATTTAGGGGCCAACTCCGACCTACCGTTGGGTGTGGGGTTTCCTCACCGTTCATTGAAGATCTTATGGTGGCTTTGAGTTGTTATTGCTTCCCTTAGGGTCGTTGTCTCTTTGACACATTCCTCGTTTCCCTTCTTTTTCTTAATTATTAAAAGTACTTTCATCAAAGTTGTTTGTCATGACGGATTAGACCCGCCTCCCCATACACACATACTGAATAGTGCACATGTTCTAATATATTATGGGTCTACACATCGAAGATAAGAATATATTTGTAAGGCCTAGAAGCCTAACTATTATAATTTTTAAAAAGCACGTATTTCATTCTTATACACCATTATTAAACAAGGCTAATGCATTGTTATGACATGTCAATTTCGCAATGATGGTATATTATTTGAATTGTATACTAGGGTATCAATGGTAGATCTGTGGGCAAAATGCAGTTTATACATGTAAGCGGTGAGTAGGGGAGCCAGTAAATGGATACTTTTGACCTTCAAATCAAGATCGACGCCCCTTTGGTATTCAAATACTGTATTGTTATTGCAATTCGCATAACACCAAACAATTAACATTGTATTATTGTCTTAAAAAGAAAATTCCGTAAAATGACATCAGAGCCTTTTGTGTTAAAAGTTGTAACAACGTGACGTCAGAGCTTCGCATGAAGTGTATTTTTACCAATGTTGTAAGCTATTAAAGCGTTGTTCCTTTGCTTGTTTTTACCGTGTATTTGTAGAGATTTTGTCTCATGTGCGTTTACTCCATGTCCTTTCATTCGCCATAAAAAGAAATTGGAAATTCGTCCAATACAGTAAAAACTCGGGATCTATTGGAAGATGTCTATCTTCATTTGTGACATAGACATATTGTAAAGACCTTTCAAATTATGAAGACGACCATGAAACTATTTGAGTGACAATAAAAACAGTTATTAAACATAACAATGGCTATCATAATCGTTCAAAGCGTTGTATCTCTTTAAATAATTTGTACACTTTTTACGTTAGCTCAATAGAACTGGAGTAGGCGAGAGAAAAATACCGAAAATGAACTAAATATACTTATTTTATGATGTTAAATTTTCTTTAATGTGAAATTCGTCGAGATTGAAAGATTTATTTCTTATTCTTGAAATATGTAACTATCTTTTTGCACTGGTGTGTTATTTTAGTTTCCTTTTTGTTGGAGTTACATTGTGCTCTGTTGTCGCTGATTGTACACTTTTTATTATGAATTGATATATGTCATACATGTAATAAGTAATTAATCCAGAAACCACCATGAATATTACATTGAACTTACAACAGGCCATATACTTATTTAAACTCGAATTTCGACCGTATTTCACTTGTACTCATACAACAACTGGACAGGGGCTGAGAAATGTGTTACAAACCATACCTTATATTGCACAGATAATTATTCAGGAATCTTATCTACTGATCATCGTTTCAGATAATTCCCTGGCAAAATATTTCTCCTCTTTTTTACATTCTATAAATATGATACCATCCTCAAAAAAGCAAGGGGTGCTGTTTTTAGATGTGTGATTTTTGTAATAAAAATCTGGAAACTTACAATACAGTAAAACTCGTGAGTGAGAAGTATGCAACCAATCACGCACAAGCTGTCCCCAAAAGAGCGCTTTCTAGTGTTTATTCAGGATGTTTAATTTGAAATATTTTTTTCTTTAGTGTCAAGGTAACCACTGAATCACGCCTGACAAAATCCCATTTTTCTTCTTTTTTTGCAGGTCTACTTCTCTAACACCGGTTCGCCGTGCGCGGTCCCGGCTTATGAATAGGCCCGCAGCATCCTCTGAGCTTGGAGTATGAGTCGTCCTAACAGAGGACCCCGAGGGAACCCCGGGATATAGAAATAGGACCTAGTATCTCCGGCTTGCGGGGTGTGACCCCTCCTAAACGGAGGCTGACCCCGAGGGTCCCGGGATATAGAAATAGGACCCATTCCGTGGTTGTGCGGGATTAATAAATACACAACCCATCTTTCGGATGGGATGTAAACTCAGGTCCACGTGTTGGAAGAAATGCCACGCTTCCTGCACGTTAAAGAACTCTTGTAGCAAGCTCTTTTTGGGGTGGTCCGTAGGTGATCGGCTACAAGGCTAAATTCCCCGCCCTTGACGATTTCACCCTACTTTTCCAGTGGCAGTCAGAATTTCCCGTCCCATGGCCCTTTCCATACCCCAAAGTGATTATTTATTAACAAACTTGTTCTCGTCTTGATATAGCTGAGATATTGCTGAGTAGACGTTAAACAATAATCAATCAATCAATCAATCTAACACCGGTTTTACCTGATAGCCTAAGGTCTACGTTACTACTGTTACATGTCTTTTCATAACATACAAAAAATTAACTCTAAATGGGACTTTTGAATCATGTTCAAACCAGAGTTCTATTAAGCTACAAGAAAAATCATTACATCAAAACATTGAGGGGGGATCACTAATTAATGAACACTGTTGAGCTACGGCTGATTTATATTGAATCCATTGTAGCGCTTCCGGTTAATTGCTTTCCTAAAATTAGAATTAATTTAAAGAATTGTTATGTAGGAATAATCATAATTATACACTTCAATTTCATAAATAGTTTGTGCTTTAGGAGGTATACATTTATTTCAGAAATAATTCTTACTGGTATTTCAGGCTACCGTTTCCACCTTCAATTACACAAGAGTTCTTATCTCGAAAGTCCCGTATTCAACTCGACTTTTTATATAGGACATATTCATGCATTAACAGCACCTTCGATATTATGTTATTTATTACCACTGAGCCGATGCCTCTCCTGGTGAACTGTTATTCCCCGAGAGTATTCACCAACCCAGTAGCCAGTACTTAGGTTCTGGCCCGAAAACTGATTTTATCTTGAAACTTTCATTTAACAAAATTTTGTTCGTAATAAAAGTAAGGAGTATTATCCTCTTGCATAGCTCTTTCCTTAGGAAATTTTGGCTTTTCTATTTAGATCTTATTGGTATATTGTTCTCTATATGAGACATAAGTTGTCGAATTGCGCATCTGCAGAACCCAAATTAACATCAACTTCGGTATTGTGTTTTTTATTAGAGATCCGAAGAAAAGCTTTTTTCATTAATTTCACCATAGCCATTGCTCAATTCCATGAAATGACGTTCTTCAGGGACCTTTTTGCAATCAACAAAAGACAAAACAAAACACCGCACACGACAAAAACAAAACATCTACAGCCTTTAAACATTAAGAAATCGAAGAAAATTTGTCTTTTAATATTACATCTCTTAATAATTTAAAAAAAAACATGAAAATGTTTTAATTGGGTATCCATTTAAGACATTCTGTTGCGCAACAGCACACTGTCTGAAAGAAGAATGAGGGTGAAGGCAAGATAAAGGGTCTTGTTTTGGAGTGTTTTGGTAATTATTTTATATGATCAGTTTAAAGCACGCAGAATTACATATGGTACAAAAAGCTGTCAATATTTGTTTCTATGGTCGTATTTAAAAATCAAAATTTATTTCATATTTCCAAGATGCTCAAAAGACTAATTAAAATTCCAAAAGCATATATTCCAAATTCATATAATTATTCACATGTGTATGAGTTTGCGTCACGTGATTGAAAATCAACATCTATGACCGTGTCTTCGAGGCTGAGACCAAAACTGGACATATGAAAGGCTATGGCACGTCTCCTGAAGGACACCTCGACATTGAACTCCCACTCCAAAAAAAGAAAAAAAAACAAATGGAGGAGTCGAAAAAATATTATACAATAGGATGAAGGCAGGGAATATTTCAACCAACTGAGGATACCTAAATGCAATTGGTTAGAAGTCCTTTTGCATATTGATATATTGTCGCTATTTATTCCTCATTTATGTCCATTTCATATTTGAATGAAAACAGAAAAAAATAAAACCAGATAAATGACAGGTTAAAAACCGTTTTGATAGGTTACAGCACTTAATCAATTAAATATTTTTGCATTAAAATATACTAACATTTCAGTTAACACAACGAATATGTCAAAACATTGCTATTTCATTAGTGTCTAATATTTTTAGAGTTGTTTTTATCTATGACATCTATTTTAACTTGTCAAAAGATCTGAAAAGGCTAAAAAATGAATGTCAGTTTACATTGCCGTCGTGAAATACCAAATTCGATGTTTTCCTTCACATGATCTTATATCCCTTGTAGAAGTAGTATCGAACGATTATTTCTGAGGTAGTCTGGAAAAAATTGTCAAAGTAGTTCAGGGAAAAATTCTTGTTATAAACTTTGAGAAGAGGGTTTTTTAACTTTAAGAAAAACCTATCAATGAACAACACATAAACTTATTATACAAAAGAAATAAATACAAAATAAGAAACATTTTGATATATGTTTATTTGACGAGATGAGACTCATGCCTCAAAATGCGACAATACAAAATAAGGCAGCAAATAATTAATAACGTCGGGCATAAGTTATTTCACCTTTTGTAAATGGCTTTAGGTTTTAATAAATAATTAACAAAGGTTCCAAATTTAAATGAACGTTGCATAAGACAACAGGGATCAAAACAATAGATTTAGCTTTGCTTAAATAATAATAAGAAAAAGAAAATACAGATAAACTAAAAAATCAAACTAACAAACAACAAAACATAACAAAAAATAATATGTACTACTCAACAAAAGAAACAATACACAGATTTTATAAAAACAATATTTTATTTTCTAGCAGAAAATCATAACTCGTAGAAAAAATGTATTTTTACACGTAAGAAATACCATTTTACCCAAAATGTCTCTTACAATTTCTGAACCAACTCCGGTAACGGTCAAGATCATTATCCGGAATTTATGTTTGTAGATGTAAACAGTGATTATGTCCACATTTTCTTTTTATCAAAGCATCACATTTTCGGACCGACTGACTTCAAACCTCTGTTGCTATGTAGACCATGATTTCCTAAGGCCTATTTTCCGTTTTCAACTACTGTTCTTATAAGTGAAAAACGCGTGTTATGCGATTTTGACGTTGAAGCGTCTCACATGACCTGCTGTCACACGATTTATCATTTGATGAGCATGTTTGTTTTGGATTAATCAAAAGCCTTAAGTTTTAATCTTCCATTTTAATAGCAATGAATTGCGAGGGCAAAAATCAAGGTCGACGGTCTGACCGCTCTGAGTCATTGTCATCGTTGATTTTGGATTGAACGGGACATCGAAATGAGACATTGTTTTCCACTTTCTTAGATGGCAAATTGTTAACATTACCATTCCGTGTTGGAAACATGACAGTAAATTGGCTAGCAACATAAGTTGTTTTGCTGCTTTGACGGAAGAACTTTTGACCCATTGTATAGCAAAGCACCAATGAAGTATGTCAGCAATTTGAAGGTGATGCAGTACTAATGCTCTAAATAAGAAATATTTCACTTTCCAAGCATAATTTGTAATTCAAAAACGAATGTATAGACAATTAAAAAAGTCATTTCTTTTGCAAACAAAAGCAAGATCTTTCCCAGTCAATGTTCTGTTTTGTTAAGTATTATGTTAGAAATCAGCTTTATAAGATGCACAATTGGTTAGCTATTTTTACCGTTCTAAAGGTTTAACAATAAAAAAAAATCTTTCACAAGTGACCTTGATGACCTTTGATCTGGGCTCAAAGTGGATGGCTCTTTTTATTGATAACTTTGAATATATATGTTCAATGTATTATCTGTTAAGGTTTAAAAGTTATTGGCAAAAAACTGCTTTCCGAAACCCATCAAGGGCAATGGCTCTTAGGAATTCATTGTAAAATTTCGGTCCGATTAGAAAAATGTAGCCCTTCACTTTTGGAATATTTTTTGAAAATATGTTTTATCAGCCATCTCCGTCGGTTTCCGAGTTTATCTGATAAAAAGTTCAAAGGTCATCGATGGTCACTGTCAAAGGTTACCGATGATCTTCAACCTGGTATTCAAAGTGAAGGTCTTTCCTTACTGATTACTTTAAATATATATGTTTTTTATATTATGTGTAAGCGTTTAAAAGTTATTCCCCAAAAAACTGATTTAAGGAACGAGTCAAGGGCTATAACTAATAAAGGGCTACGCCGAGCGCAGCATGATACGACCGCAGCATGTCGACCACTGAAATTTGGACAAGTGTAAACTAAAATTAATGTGGACATAGTAATTTGGTGGACACAATAAGGACCTTGTAATAGAAATTAACTGGACACAAACTAGTGAAAATAAAAATTAGCTCTTTTAATCCCTTATTACTAGGATATTGTAAGAGCTAAGAAATTCTGTTGACTACCATCAAGAAAAATCCAAAGAAAAAACTCAGGTGGTATCCAATGAAAAATAAAGATTTCACATATTTTGAAGTATTGAAATTTGGCCCCTTTGACCCATTATAGCTTGGAAACCAAAGAGCAATGCAAAATATACTGCCATATCACTGAAAGCTTAAAATGAGAACAATCCAAAGATAAAAATCCCACCAAATTTAATGAAAAATAAAGACTTCACATATTTCTAATGATTGCAATTTTGACCTCTTTGACCCCTTATAGCTCGGAAACGTAAGAGCTACATCAAATCTGTTGACATACTGCTGGAAGCTTACATTGAGAGGAATCCAAAGAAAAAAATCCCATCAAAATCTGATGTAAAATAAAGATTTTACATATTTCTAAAAATTGCAATTTTTGCCCTTTTGACCCCTAATAGCTCGGAAACGGTAAGAGCAATACCAAATCTGTCGCACACTACTTAAAGTCTACAATGAGAGGAATCAAAAGAAAAAAATCCCATTGAAATTGGATGAAAAATAAAAATTTTAGGTAATCCGCATGTTTTCAATTTTTGCCCCGTTGGGCCCCTCATAGATTGGAAAAGGAACAAGTTATCAAAAATCTAATGGTGCAGTGCTATATTAATTTTTCATAAGGAATCCACTGCAAAAAACTGCATCAAAATCGGACTAAAAATAAAAAAAAATCTCTTTTTAATTCAAGCATGCAACTATATACATACAACCACTTTAATCTATAGTTCTGATAAAGATAGAGCCGAAAAATGTCAAATAGGGTGAAGTAACAAAATACCGAAGTCACTGGTAGTTTAGTTTCTGCATATCCACATTCAGACAAGTGCAGATTTAATCAAACCTTTTGGAAATCCATATACCGAAATATGTGTAAAACTGATAGAGAACAAATTACCAGTAGGATTTAAATAGAAAAGGCAAAATAAGCTAAGGACAGAGCTATGCGAGAGGGAGATGATACTTAGTTTTGAACAAAATTTGTTTAATAAAGCTATTGAAACTCTCCAAACAAACTCGATTTCGGGCCAGCACCAAAGTACTGGCTACTGGGTTGATGAATACCCTCGGGGACTTACAGTCCCTCTGCGAAGGCATCGGCCCAGTGGTTATAAAAACAAAATACCGAGGTTACTCTTAATGTGGTTTCTGCATATGAGAATTTCGACAACTTATGTCTTTTCAGTGCAGATTTAATCAAAACATTTGAAAATCCATTTACCGAAATATGTGTAAATCTGATAGAGAACAAATTACCGATAGGATATAAATAGTAAAGCAAAAATCAGCAAAGGAAAAATCTATGCGAGAGGGAGATACTCCTTAGTTTAAAAAAAAATGTTTTAATTTAGATATTGCAAGTTTCCAAACAAAATAGGTCTTCGTGCCAGCACCGAAGTACTTGCTAATAACCTCGGGGACTAACAGTCAAGCAGCAGAGGCATCGGCCCAGTGGTAATAAGTGTAGATCAAATCAAAACATTTGGAAATTCATATACCGAAATATGTTTAAAACTGATAGAGAACAAATACCCAAATAGGATCCAAATAGTTAAGCTCAAATTAGCTAAACCATTTATTAATTTCAAGGATTTCATAACATAGCTTACTAAGAATTACAGTCATCAAAACAAGATTGTAAGCAGAAAGTGTAGACACACTAACGCCGATTTCTTTGCCACACAATAAAACTTATACAAAAGTAGTAGAAACGTATTTTAAACTGATATGAAAATTTATCTGTTTGTCAAAATGACCAACTCTCATTCTGTCATTTTATTTCAACAGTTTTTTTTTTCTTTTCTCTTTCTCTCTCTCTCTCTCTACGAATCGATAGTTTGAACGTTCCCGGACGATACATCTAAGGATACTTGAAGATAGATAAAGAATTAAATTAAGAATGACTCACCTGCAAGCTATTTATTAGTTTTAATTTATAGGAAACTAGCTTTCTAAGTATTTCGATTAATATAGCCCTATTTGAAGTTGTGACCGATAAAGTTGTGAAATTGAAAGGAATCAGAAACCTGAAAACAGACACACGAAGCAAGGATAAAACATAACCAGATTTTAAAAAAAATCAGAGCCTCACATGAGGCTGTATATATTACCAGGATGCTTGTTTTCTTCATTGACAACAGAGGACAATCCATTGATTATTCATACTGTGCATCTGTTCATCAGTCGTTACGTCTCCTGAGGGAAGATAATCAAATATCGGCCAAAGAAAACTCATTGTTTGCCCTGGATTATTTGTAATACACATTTGTATTTATTTCCCGATGAGTACCAAAAAAATTACTCTCAAAAACAGATGAACTTATGTGTCAAGTTCGGTTTCACTGGCCTTAGGGTTTTCAAGAACAAGATTTTAAAATCTTTTCCCATAGGGTAAGATGTTAAACTAGGGGCTTCCGAGGAGAACATCTTTGATTTCTGACCGGCAGCTTGTAAGCTAAAAATCATAACTATTAAGAGGAACCACATTATGGTCATTGTTATAAACTTTGGTTCCATATGGCACAGCAGTTTCAAAAAGATCTTATGAATACATTTCCCAATAGAACCCTATTATAAAGACAAGATTACAGTAAACACCTACAATGGCCGAAAATTACATTCTCAAACCATAACCAACAAGAGAACTGTGTCAAACTATGTTTCCCATTAGACATCTTTGATGAGGTACCAATATCATATCACAATTCTGAAGGGGATTTCTCAATTATTATTTTGAACTAATTGGTTTAAAATGTTCAAGCAGTTTTGGGGAATATCTCTGGATCATTTCCCATAAGAACCTTTGTAAAACTATGTTTCCGCTGTCGGTCGTCTTGGAAGAGGTATGAACATAAAATTACAAACTTTTAAAGGGACCACCTAGGGACTATTTTGAACAAATTTGGTCAAATATTTCCAGAAAAGAATTTGAATGCACTGTATATTAAACAATGTGTTCCCCGCTGGCGATCGTTATGGATGAAGAAAGAACATTGAAGTGAACCATCCAGGGATTATTTTGAAAAAATATGGTTAACCGTTTTAGGTGGATTCGGAGAAGATCTTTGAATATATTTCCCATTGGTCCAAAGAAAAACTATGTTCCACATAGCCAGATTAAACAAGGGTGCGGTATCAACATAAAATTCACATTTATTGAAGGGGCTACACAAAGACTTTTCAGTTAAAATCAAATCGACATATGCAGAAATCAAGTCCTCGAACTTAACCTGTTTTTCAAATAATGTCTGAAATATAAGGCTACATCAAGTGTTTAGAATATTCACATCCTTGTTTATGAAAATAATCGTGCGGGGAAAGGATTTTATATATTTTTTTTGCTATTCTGTCCCATCCATTAATCAAATAAGATTTTGTCAATTATCGAGGCCTTATCGACCATTTAACTGCTATGTCAACATATGTGTAAAACGACCTCTCCTGTTTTCGGGACGTCTTTTTTTTCTCAAATCAAAACGAAAGTAAACCTGAAATCGTAGTTGTGAAGAGAAAAAAAATAGACGGTCGACTTTTTGTGGGGCATGTGTAGAGTAGGACAATTGCTCATTTATGGGTAATTATGTTTCTTCAAAATGGCATGGTCAGTTCATTTTTTGTATCTTACAATGTTGAACAATTTTGTAATAAAAATTTCATCTCTATTTTCTATGATTTTCAATATATTAGAGAAAAATAAACAAAAAATCTAAAATTTACAGAAAAGGGGAAAAAACTTCAAGACCAATATTGAGTTTTCTTCAAAATTACTCGATAGATAAGTGCCATTATAATGCTTTACATTTTTGCCTTTGTCAGATTTTTAGCTCACCTGGCCTAAAAGGCCATATGAGCTATTCCCATCACTTGACGTCCATCGGCGTCCGTCGTCCGTCCGTCGTTAACTTTTTCAAAAATCTTCTCCTCTGAAACCGCTAAGTCAATTTTAACCAAACTTGGCCTGAATCATCACCAGGGTATCTAAATTCAAAATTGTGTTCGATTAGTCCGAGGACCAAACAACATGGCTGCCGTTACTAAAAATAGCACATAGGGGTAAATTGCTGTTTTTGGCAAATAACCCCAAAACCACGTAACAGATATAAAACATCTGACAGGAGTAAAAGTGATCAGCATGACAAGATCTACCTGCCCTGCAATTTTGAAGAAAATCCGAAAGCCCATCTTGCCCTTTTTCAGTGAAAATTTAAAAATTTTGATTCTCTTTATTTTTTATCGCAAAAACTATAACAGATAGAGGTCAACTTTGAATTGCAACAATGTTCAGCATATCAAGATCTACCCACCTTGAAATTTTGAAGAAAATCTGACTACCCATATAGGAGTTTTGCCCTTTGTTGGGCAAATTTAAGAAATTTGATACTTTTTGTCATGTTTAAAAAAATCTTCTCCTCAGAAGCCACTGGGCCGATTGTTACCAAACTTGACCTGAATCATCACCAGGGTAAACAGTTTAAAAATTGTGTTCGATTGCTCCGAAAACCAAGCAACATGGCTGCTGTTACTAAAAATTGAACAAAGGTGTAAATTGCATTTTTCTCAAATAACTCGAAAACAGTTACAGATATCAAAAATCTGATTGGGAGTGAAAATAATCAGCATGTTAAGATCTACCCGTCCTGCAATTTTAAAGAAAATCCGAAAACTAGTGTTGGAGTTATTGAACTTATTCCATGAAATTTTCTAAATTTTAATATATTTTTTTTATTTTAAAAGTATAACAGATAGAGGTCAAGTGTAAATTGCAAAAAAGGTTCAGCATATCAAGATCTACCCACCCTGAAATTTTGAAGAAAATCCAAAAATCTTTGTAGGAGTTGTTGTCCTTTTTCATGGAATTTTCAAATTTTCATATTTTGTTGTCTTTTATATCCATAACTAGAGAAGATGAAGGCAAAGTGTAAATTGATTAAAATGTTTGCCATGCTATGGCAACTTGTAAACTGGTGTATAAAATTGTTCGTATACCGCCATTTTCAAAATGGCCACAAAAAAGGCGGGAAAATTCAACATTGTCCGATTTCAATAAAATTTGGTTTCCAAATTAATATTGATGTTGCAACTTCAAAACCGGTGTTGAAAATTGTTCATTGATCACCATTTTCAAAATGGCTTCCTTAGAAGGCGAAAAAATTCCATTGTCCGATTTCAATGAAATTTGGTTTCCAAGTGGATATTGATGTTGGGACTTCAAAACAGATACTGAAAATTGTTCGTTGACCGCCATTTTCAAAATGGCCGCCGAAAAAGGCGTCAAAATTAAACATTGTCCAATTTCAATGGAATTTGGTTTCCAAATAGGTCTTGATGTCGCAAATTCAAACCAACGTTAAAAATTGTTTGTTGACCGCCATTTTCAAAATGGCGTCCACAAAAGGCGGGAAAATTTAACATCATCCAATTTCAATAGAATTTGGTTTCAAAATAGGTTTAGATGTCACAAATTCAAACCAATGTTAAAAATTGTTCGTTGATCGCCATTTTCAAAATGGCTTCAACAAAAGGCGGGAAAATTCAACATTGTCCGATTTCAATGAAATTTGGTTTCCAAGTGGATATTGATGTTGCGACTTCAAAACAGATGCTGAAATTGTAGACCCTCATTTTCAAAATGGCCGCCAAAAAAGGCTAGAAAATTTAACATTGTCCAATTTCAATGGAATTTGGTTTCAAAATGGGTATTGATGTCGCAAATTCAAACCAATCTTAAAAATTGTTCGTTGACCGCAATTTCAAGATGGCCGCCCAAAAAAAAGGCGGGAAAATTCAATATTGTCCGATTTCAATGAAATTTGGTTTTCAAGTGGATATTGATGTTGTGAATTCAAAACTTATGTTAAGAATTATTCGCTGACTGCCATTTTTAAATGGCTGCCAAAAAGGTGGGAAAATTCAACATTGTCTGATTTTAATGAAAATGGTGTCCAAGTGGATATTGATGTTGCAACTTCAAAAGTCGTGTTGAAAACTGTTTGTTGACCGCCATTTTCAAAATGGCCGCCAAAAAAGCGGGAAAATTCAACATTTTCCTATTTCAATGAAATTTGGTCTCCTAATAAATATTGATGTGGTAACTTAAAAATACGCTATCACACTTTCATATTTTGGCCTTTTTATTTTTTGTAATCTAAAATTGTAATTCTGACCACCTGTTTATTGTGCCCACATCTCATGATTTTATTTTGCCAAGTTTTCTTACAATTGGCTCGATGAGTGCCCTGTGGTTGTTTAAATGTTGCGAGCGTCTTCTGTCGTCTTTTTGTCGGGCAGTTGATGACAGCGATTGTAAGAACACTTCGCCAGTTAAGTTTATGTTTGTTGACGATCCCGCATCCATGAATCATTAGGTTACAAAGCATGGATGTAGCGTTGCTCGACAATTAGCAATGAATTCCGCTCAAAATGGTGCTAGGGGCCGTCTTGAACTTGCTATGAGGTATGAGTAAAGCTCATTGTTGAAGACCTCATGACAACTTCAAGATGAAGAAAACAATAAAAGGGTTGTTCCATTGCTTATTATTACCATGTATTTGTAAAGACTTTGTCTCATTTGCATTTACTCCATATCCCTTCATTGTTAAATTGAAAATTGTTGTTGACCGCCATTTACAAAATTATGTCTCAACTTCAAGACTGGTGTTGAAAGTGGTCATAAGCAAGTACATTTTTGTCAAAAAAGCGCAACAAAGAAATATAGTAAAACAAGATCAGACTTTGAATACAGTTCAAGATATTGGTGCTGTTTGAGCTAACAAAGTTTGAGAGACTTAAGTTCAACTGTATAACTTAAAATGTTTGCTTCATTGTGGCAACTGAAAGCCAGGTGAGCGATACAGGCTCCTGTGAGCCTCTAGTTTATATCTGTAACTGGTTTTGAAGAACAGCACTTTATCCCCTATGTTCTATTCTTACAGTTGGGTGCTGACGCAACATTCCATCCAAGTGCACTCCAAAAGCGTTCCTCGCGTGCACTTGAAAGCGATTCCATGACAGCCTTAGAGTGAACTTGTGACCACTTTCAAGTGCACTTGAAAAGAAGATGCGATCGCGGGAGTGATCGCAAAGTGCACTTGAAGTGAACTCCGTGGCAGCTTTGGATTGCTCTTAACGATTGGTCAGTTCCAAACACGTGATATTAATATGACGAAATTAACTTTAAGCAAAGTATGAATACCCGACGACTTCATTCTCTTTTTAATATATTTTTGATAATAAATTAAAACCAAAATGCCATTATAAATTATTATGAGCTGTGTTTTGTTTTATTTATACATTCCATGCTTACATCACATTATATTCTGAATAAATCTTTCAAAAAAGGGTATTTTACCGAGGCCTATGTTCATGCTGGAGACATTAAATTCATGTGTAATTTCCAAAAAACTTTGTCAAAAAAATTAATCCAAAAGTTGGAGATATTATATGTTGGTGCTTATTTCAATTGTCGTGACGCAACCTTTATATGTATTTTTCCCAAAGTTACCTTATAAGATTGAAATATTTTACTTTTTATCGTTTTCCTTCCCAAACAAAAAAAAATCATGCAACAACTCACTACAACAACTCGTCTTCAAATCATGATTTGATTATGAGTTGAAGGTGGGAAAATTTCACATGCAAATGAGCCAACAACTCGTTAATTTACATATGCAACTTTTGCAATGGATCATCTTCAGATCGCTTTCAAATCGTTACCAACTCGTGTAACAACTCATGAACAACTCGTGTCCAGGATTTCATACCGATTTATTGGGATGCAATGGATCATTTTCAAATCGGTAACAAAACGTTAACAACTCATGAATATGTACACATACAATATATATGTATTTTATGTATGATTTAGTTACACAGACATGTGTAGATATGATGGAATAAAATAATTTCTTGGTCACCGATCAGTCCAGTATTCAAACTTAGTTTTGTATAATGTGTATACAGAAATACATATGTCTATTAACAGTGTCATATAAGTTAACTGGCTCACATTGAATTGTAAATTTAACAGACTTCTCTGCATATTTTGGCATAGCATGCAATACGAATTACTTAATACACATTTCTCTTCAACAATTCGTCTAAGAAGTGAAACATTCAGGAATCTATATATGCACACCATTAACTGCATGCTGATGGATTAAGGGCTGCATTTTGTTCTGATCGATATAAAGCGGTATTACAAAAATTCAAAAGATCTGCCTACCTTACATATTGAATTTCACTATTATTCATTCCACACACATTCCAAAAAACTTGTATAAAAGACTTAATATTTCATTTCATTTTACAAACACGTTAGGCCTGCTGAAAATTGTTTCACATGTTTGAAAATGCACAGGAAGTGACCTAAACTAAAGTTGACCAATAAATGAACAGCTTTATTTGCAACAAATCGTTACCAAATCATGTTACTATTACTTCAAACTTTTATTACAAAAGAAATCGCTTTGAAATCATGTCTTTGTCTCCAACAAAGTCAACAGATCATGAAGAAATCATTTTATCACATGAATGATGTTAACAAATCGCTTTCAACTCGTGTTCAAACCGTTTATAGTGTAGTATGACAAAGAAAACAACCTGTCCTCAAACCATTATCAAACCATGATCAAACCATTTATATCGAAACAACTCGTGATAAACTCGTTATTTCCATATATGTAAAGAACGAGTTGAAAGCTGGTTGTTAAATGTACCAGTAACAAACCATGTTTACAAACAGTGAATCCATGGGTTGAAAGTGATCCTGTCACTGTTTCAACATGGTTTGTTTAAAAGTTTTTGTTTGGGTTTCCAGCGATACCAAATTTATATATCTTTTGTTAAAAATAACCTCAAAAGTGGGAGATATTACGTGTCGGTGCTTATTCACAACATTAACCTTGTAAGACTGAAACATTTTGCATTTTATCTTTTTTCCTTTCTCGCAATACCAAATCTAAACACCTTTTGTAAAAAATGGCCTCAGAAGTGGGAGTGATTAAATGTTGGTGCTTATTTCAATTGTCGCGACACAACATTTAGATGTATTTTCCCAAAAAATTACCTTCTAAGATTGAAATATTTTCCATTTTAGCGTTTTTTACCTCTCGCAATACCAAATTCATACATCTTTTGTCAAAAATGTACTCAAAAGTGGGATATATTATATGTTGGTGCTTATTTCAATTGTTGCGACACAACATTTATATGTATTTTTCCCAAAAATACTTTACCAGATTGAAATATTTTGCATTTTAGCTTTTTTCCTTTCTCGTGATACTAAATTTATACATCTTTTGTTAAAAATGACCCCAAAAATGGGAGATATTATATGTCGGTGCTTATTTCAATTGTCACGAAACAACGTTTATATGTATTTTTCCCAATATTACCTGATACAATTTGAAATATTTTGCATTTTAGCTTTTTTCCTTTCTCGCGATACCAAATTTATACATCTTTTGTTAAAATTAACCTCAAAAGTGGGAGATATCAGGTGTCGGTGCTTATTTCAATGGTCGTACCACAACATTTATCTTGTAAGACTGAAACATTTTGCATTTTATCTTTTTTCCTTTCTCGCAATACCAAATCTGTACATCTTTTGTTAAAAATGACCTCAGAAGTGGGAGTGATTAGATGTCAGTGCTTATTTCAATTGTAGCGACACAACATTTAGATGTATTTTTCCCAAAATTACTTTCTAAGTTTGAAATATTTTCCATTTTAGCTTTTTTCCCTCTCGCGATACCAAATTTATACCTCTTTTGTCAAAAATGTACTCAAAAGTGGGAGATATTATATGATGGTGCTTATTTAAATTGTCACGACACATCATTTTTATGTATTTTTCCCAAAATTACCTACTAAGATTGAAATATTTTGCATTTTTGCTTTTTTCCTTTCTCACGATACCAAATTGTTGCATCTTTTGTCAAAAATGAATCCAAAAGTGGGAAATATTATATGTTGGTGCTTATTTCACTTGTTGCAAAACAACATTTATATGTATTTTTCCAAATATTACCTAATAGGATTGAAATATTTTGCATTTTAGCTTTTTTCCTTTCTAGGGATACTAAATTTATACATATTTTGCTAAAAATGACCTCAAAAGTCTTAGATATTATATGTCGGTGCTTATTTCAATTGTCGCAAAACAATGTTTATATGTATTTTTCCCAATATTACCTTGTACAATTGAAATATTTTGCATTTTAGCTTTTTTCCTTTCTCGCGAGACCAAATTTTTACATCTTTTGTTAAAAATAACCTCAAAAATGGGAGATATTAGGGTCGGTGGTTATTTCAATTGTGGTACCACAATATTTACCTTGTTAGACTGAAACATTTTGCATTTTATCTTTTTTCCTTTCTTGCAATACCAAATCTATAAATCTTTTGTTAAAAATGACCTCAGAAGTGGGAGTGATTAGAGAGCAGTGCTTATTTCAATTGTTGCGACACAACATTTAGATGTATTTTTCCCAAAATTACCTTCTAAGATTGAAATATTTTCCATTTTAGCTTTTTTTCCCTCTCGCGTTACCAAATTTATACATCTTTTGTCAAAAATGTACTCAAAAGTGGGATATATTATATGATGGTGCTTATTTCAATTGTTGTGACACATCATTTTTATGCATTTTTCTCAAAATTACCTACTAAGATTGCAATTTTGTTTTTTTCCTTTCTCGTGATACCAAATTTATGCATCTTTTCTCAAAAATGTATTCAAAAGTGGGAGATATTATATGTCGGTGCTTATTTCAATTGTCGCGACACAACATTTATATGTATTTTTCCCAAAAATACTTTATAAGATTGAAATATTTTGCATTTTAGCTTTTCTCCTTTCTTTCGATACTAAATTTATACATCTTTTGTTAAAATTGACCTCAAAAGTGGGAGATATTTTATGTCGGTGCTTATTTCAATTGTCGCGACACAACATTTATATGTATTTTTTCCAAAATTCACTTATAAGACTGAAATATTTTACATTTTAGCTTTTGTCTTTCTCGGGATACCAAATTGTTGCATCTTTTGTCAAAAATGAATCAAAATTTGGAGATATTATATGTTGGTGATTATTTCACTTGTTGCGAAACAACATTACATGTATTTTTCCCAATATTACCTTATAAGATTGAAATATTTTGCATTTAAGCTTTTTTCCTTTCTCGCGATACTAAATTTATACATCTTTTACATTTATACATCGTTAAAAATGACCTCAGAAGTGGGAGATATTATATGTCGGTGCTTATTTCAATTGTAGCGACACAACATTTATATGTATCTTTTCCAGTATTACCTTATAAGACTGAAATTTTTTGCATTTTAGCTGTTTTCCTTTCTCGCAATACCAAATTTATGTATCTTTTGTCAAAGATGAATCCAAAAGTGGGAGATATTATATGTTGGTGCTTATTTCAATTGTCGTGACACAACATTTATATGTATTTTTCCCAAAATTACCTTATTTAAAACTTTTTTAAATATTACCTTATATAAAACTTCTTTGAAAGGATGTGATAAAGTAAAATATTTTAAAAAATGAGTTATTTTATTCATTTGTAAAGATTTAGTATAAACCGCATAATGAAAACCTAACTTTTCAAGCATATTTATGTAAAGATTTACAAAATGTTATATTGCGACATGTAAAACTTCTTCGAAATGGTATGATAAAGTAAAATATTTAAAAAAGTGAATTATTTTGATCATTTGTAAAGATTTAGCATAAACCTGACTTTTCAAACATATTTATGTAAAGATTTACAAAAAGCTATATCACAACTGGGACTAATCATTTTTGTAGCAGGAATATATTTTCTGCGAGTTTTATAATTTATATATAACTGCATTGGTATTTTTTAGCACTAGCTGATCAAAAAGAACGCTACGTGGAAATTAATTTTTATAACCTCAGCTATCGCTTATAAAAAATGCGATCTAACTATATATATATATATAAGATAACCTCGTTTTAAATAATGATCCTCGCGACAGCTTTCAAGTGCACTTGAAGTTCACTAGTGAACGCGAAAATACCTGTCATGGAATAGCTACCTATTCCAAAAAAGTGAACACGCGACAGCTAAGAGAACGCGAAGTGCACTTGAAAAGTGAACTTCAAGTTCACTTTAAGTGCACTTTTTGGAACGTTGCGTCTGCACCCATCTGTACTAACATAGGCCATGTTGTAGAGGAGATATTTAAAAAAAAGTTAACTACGCCGACGGACGCCAATTATTGACTATAATTAAGAAAAAAACAGTCGAATAAAAAAAAAATAGTTTGCAACTTTGAAAAAGTCAGTTGACTTTGAAGATGAATATATACTGACTGACTTTAGAAATGCAAATCCTTTTTTAGAAATGTATCCATAATATATCAAAATTCACTTTATCTAACCCATATTCAATCTATTTCGGAAGTTGCGCGTATCGAAGCAGTAAAAAAAATTGGACATTTTTGGCAATGAGCATTCGAAGCCGACTTACTGCAGCATTAAGTATGCTTTATTGTTTATATATACAGAATTTAACTCTACATAAACAAAGGTTAACATTTAAATTCACCTACATCGAATAGAGGACATCTCGGCCCGCGGACAAGTCGGACCAGGACCACTCGGACCGTCATAGAGACAACTCGGACCGTGAAATTTTCAAAGTTGGCTTGTCTAAAAGGACAACTCGGGCCGCCGAAAAAATAAAGGCTGCTCGTCTAATAGGACAAATCAGACCGCCATAGTCCAAAACACGGCTATAAAGAGTAATACTTAATAAATGATATGTATTTTAAGTGTATTCAACTATCTGATTAAATAATTAAGGAAAATTAAATAGAAAATAAACAAGATCATTATCGGAAATGTACGAATCAAAGAAAAATAATAAGTCAATCACTGAAAATTCAAGGATTGGTAATAAAAATAACACAAGCGCGTTACTCGAAAAAACCACAAGCTCATTTTTAAAAACGGCAAAATTTGCCGTTCCCAGCACAATAAAACTAGAGAAACCAAAGGAAAGCTGTTCACACTATGGAAGCAGTATGCCAACAATCAACTCCGTATCAGCCGTCTAATAAAAAAGTGTGTTTCAATTTACGGCACAAGAGTAGAGTGACTTTACTGCTTTAATTTTTAGGCCAATTATATTTGAAAGTGTTGTGAACATCATGATATTATACCACTTCTAACTTGTGCTTACGCTATTTTGTATTTTTCTTGCGCTTTGAATGAAGTTTTTGAATAATGTTTTTTTTTTTCATGATTTCATTAAGCAATGAAAAATATAACAAGCTTTTTCCCCCTATCGATGTATATATCAACATAATAGTAACCACTAAAGATTAGTCTGGATGGGCCGAGATGTCTCATTTAAAGCAACATATTTTCACAATTCTAGGCTTCTTCCGATGGTGTGAGGGTATGAATTGTCTTTTTAATTATGGACGGGACGACATGTCTTTTTTTTACCCTAAAAAATTCAGCAGAACATATCTACAATTCTTTTTTTTTCTACCCTGTGTAAATTCTCATGTCTTTACTGACGGTCAAATCACACTTCCAGATGTCTTCTTCGATGTTCAGAGTAGTGTCTCTCTTCGCGGGCCGACTTGTCCTTTTTGTCAAAATTTACGGTCCGAGTGGTCCTGGTCCGAGTTGTCCGCGGGCCGAGTTGTCCTGCACCCATTTAGAATACGCATACACCTGTCATCAAATTCACGGGGAAGATTTAACAAAATCAATAGTTTAAATCAATTTACCACGGCCTTTTCTGTAACTTAAACTAATTATTTAACCCATCTACACCAATTATACTATTGTAACTTCTTTTCAGAAATTTTAAAGTCTTTGAATTAACACAATTAGCAGCTAAATATCGGTCACTCAAATTTTGTATTGAACGGATGCGTTGTTAATCCACTTCAATAAATTGAAGGGAGCGTTGTGTCTTTAGATGCGCTTGAACAAAATGTTTAAAGTATAAAACCATTGTAAAAAAACTAAAATCTACGATCACGTGAGCTATATATTACGATACCCTTTTAAATAGACTCATTCAAATTAGCTATGTACATTGAAATTTTGCTATAATAGAGAAAACGTATTACTTTCAATGTAGTAAAAATCTATTGGTACAAAGAAAGGAAATCAGATTTCAATTGATCAACATAGATGTCAATTATTTTGTCAGAACCAAAAAGGATAGGTCGCTCGGGTCCATTTTATTAGTTACTGGACATGGAAGGGTTATCTAAATAATGGCATATTCATGCATCCGGTTACCATCTCGGCAATAAAAGGTCATTATGACCTATTCTTTCCGCTTGCGACTGAAAACAAATTAAGATTCATAATAGCTCGAAGAGAAGCAAATTAAATGAAACGCAATGCTTTTAGTAGGTATACTGAAAATACTATTAATAAAATTTCGGATGAAAAATTAAGTGCTAAAAATTCTGGACAAAAAGGAAATCCATTTTGGGTTCGAAATCACAGCATTGTATACCACCCCTTAGTGAAAACTCCAATACAATTTCAGATGAAATACAAAAAGCTGAAATATTCAACACACTATTTTCTTCAGATATGAGATTAGATAACACAAATTCCCATCCCCTTCCCCCATTAAATTTGCTTTGCAATAATACATTAGGACTTGTGCAAACAGATGAGAATGAAGTTTTTACGTTACTATCGAAGATTAATTTAGACAAGTCTTCAGGTTCTGATGGGTTAAATAATATTGTTCTGAAAAAATGTGCCGAGTCCTTATGTAAACCTTTCACAAAAATATTTAACTATTGTCTGTCAAATGGATTATTTAGTGGAATTCCCATGGGTACAAATTGTGCACCGCTCATTGCAGATCTTTTTCTGTTCTGTTACGAACGAGACTTCATGAAAAAACTTCAAAACGGAACCATACAAAACAGTGGTAATCTTATTTTTATTTTCAATAACAACAGCAGGTATATTGACGATATCCTTACTATTGACAATCCCCAGTTTTTAGATTTTGTAGACATGATTTACCCACAAGAGCTGAAATTAAATAAAGCTAACAATGATTCCAAATACTGCCCTTTTCTAGATCTAACTATCATTTTTGACGCTGCCAAAATAATAACTAAAATGTATGATAAAAGGGATGATTTTGATTTCACTATAACTAACTTCCCTTTTCTTGACGGCGACGTTCCTCAAGCTAAATCATATGGGGTGTACATTTCTTAACTAGTACGATTCGCACGTGTTTGTTCTACTCTTGACGATTTTAATGAACGTAACCTTACCATCACAGCAAAACTTTTACAACAGGGTTACAGATTTCATAAATTATTGAATACCTTTAAGAAGTTTTATAACAGATATGAATATTTAATATCTAAATATGGCGTTACTCGCAAACAGCTTATTACTAAGGGCATTTCTAATCCCCGTTTTACGGTAATGTTGTTAAAAAATGCCAGAAACTAATTAAACATCTAGAAAAGCTGGGACGTAACTTACATTCTTTGCGTAATAGGGGATATTGACAAAATACTCTGCTTGCATCCGTTAAATTGGCTTTGAGATCTAGTGTCCTGAAAATTTTACATACATACTGGCCTCTCACTGATACTGCCAATGTCTACTGAAATATATGATGATTCTTGACTAAATCCTGCGGAAAGTTTTGAGTTTGATTTTTCTTCCGTAGTGCGACAGTTTTCTCTCAGCAGACTAGGCCCCTTTAGCTAGCCGGCAGATTAGCGGCGAACACCCGTTGGCCCATCTTTCAAAACTACGTATTGTCATATTCTCTCCTTTCAAGATTGTGGTCATGTAGTTAGTAGTCTACCTGTATTGGGTTTTATTCGTATGATTACTATACTATAGAGGAACGGGACAGATAAAGGGGAGGTTTGGGTACCCATAAACCGGTTTAACCCTACCACTGGCTTTTGCTAGTGCCGGTACCAAGTCCGGCTGTCCCGAGTTCCTATAGTTGTTTACGTTTGTCTTTTGTCTTGTGTTTTTCCTGTGTATTATTTCCCTAGCAGATTGTGGCATGTAATTATAATTTTCAGCCATTGTAGGTGTTTCCTGTTGTCCCTTTTATTTCATTTCTAATATATGCCCTGTATATAAAAATGGAGATAAACAAATCAAGACTAATCATCGACCAATAGCATTCTACCAACAACATCAAAATGTTTACAGAAAATTATTTTAAAAGACTGTATGATTATCTGGTTGAAATAACTAAATACCGAAGTCACTGTGAATTTACTTTCTGCATATGCGCATTTCGACAACTTATGTCTCATCAGTGCAGATAAAATCTAAACGTTTGAAAATTAACTTCTTATTGAAAATAAAAGTGGTTTCAAGAAAAATGATTCAACTGTAAATTCACTCGTCAGTATGATCCATAACATTTATAAATCTATAGATAATGGTAGAAATGTATGTGCTCTATTTATGGATGTATCAAAAGCATTTGACAAAGTTTGGCATGATGGTCTAATTTTTAAATTAAAACAATTAGGAATTTGTGGAAGTTTACTTCATTTACTTGAAAATAACTTTTTCAATAGATCACAAAAGTGGAAAATCCTCAAAAGCTCAACATACTAATGCTCTGTATTGTTTTTAGTTTATGTTAATGACATAAATCAGAATATTGAAAGTGATATGAAACTCTTCGCTGATGACACGACATTATTCAAAGATATAGAAAATTTAGAATCATTTAATCTGCTAAATAAAGATCTTGAAAATTTAAGTAAATGGGCCTTTCAATGGAGAGTTACATTTAATCCAAATAAAACTGAGTATATGATATTTTGTAATATAAACAAAGAAATGCAGCATCCAGATCTTATTTTAAATACTAGTAATGTGATTTTTAAAAAGGTTAAAGAACACACACAAACAAAGATTAGATATTATGTCCAGGATGAAAAGATTTTTACCAAGAATTTGTTAGGAAAAAGATATAAAAGTATGATTTTGCCAATTCTTGACTACTGTGATATTGTGTGTGATAACTGTCTAAAAAGTGAATGTGATCTTCTTGAAAAGGTACAAAGAAGAGCTGCAATTCTTATTACTGGTGCTTTTAGAATAACAAAACACAAGGATTTATTAAATGGTCTAAATTTTTTATTGACACGACGTAAAATTCATAAAATAATTTTATTTTTTAAGATAATTAACCATGAGTGTCCTAATTACTTATATAATTGCTGTCCATTAATTATTCACAATGCACAAAATTATAACTTGCGTCGCATGGATAATATTTTACCTTTGCATGGACGAACAGTTAAATTTCTATCTTCTTATTTTCCGTCAACTATCAAAGAATGGAATAAGATTCCAGCTGATAATAAATCATCAACTTCAGTAAATGTTTTTAAAGATAAAATTAACAAATATTTTTGCGAATCAAACAGTAAAAAAGATTTATACATATTGTCATGGTGTGGGTTAAATAAATCATACACGTATTAGACTTGAGTTGAGTGGTCTAAATGATCATTTATTTAACTATAATTTAATTTCCTCACGGTTATGCATAGATGTGTTACGAAAAAGCCTGAAACCATTGAACACTTTTTTATTTATTTGTGGTCGATATGAAAACATAAGGTCTTTGTGTTTCCAAAAAATTAAGGCATTACTCAGTCCAAATGTAAACTTAATATCATTTAGAGAAATTTTGTGCAACTACCTTGTTAAAATCTTTATATTTGGAAATGATGATTTCTTAATGGATGGCAACAAAATGTCATTTCAATATGTGTTTGAATTTATTGAAAACAGTAAACGTTTTATATAATTTATTTGTATTGTTTTGATTTTCGAAAAAATGTGTTTGTTCTACATGTGCGAGTATGTGAATGAGAGTTGTATTGTATATTGTAATATATATGCATCATTAAACCTGGTTTAACCCACCATTTTATTTATAAAATGTCCGTTCCAAGTCGGGAATATGACGGCTTGCCAAAAATATTCTGTGTCGGATTGTGATTCCCTGATTCAGTCGAATGTAATACGGATTTTCCTTACTGGTCTCTTCCTTTGATCGATTCGGACTTTTGTTGTTACTTTTATTTATTGTCTTGTCTGTTTATGTTGAGGAGAGCAACTTTGTAGCCCTTTGGCTGTTTGTAATCCTCGTTAAATTAATAAAGCATTAAATTAAAAAAATAAATTAAATAAACTAGAAAAGAAAACAGAAAACACCTACAATTACTGAAAATTAAAACCACGGGACTCGCTGGGATAGCTGGTCTTGGTACCGAACCAAGCAAAATGTTTTTGTTTTCATTCATATAATTCTGGCACCTTACTTTGTTTTCAGGGGCTCCAGCTACAGAACTGCCGGGCGCGTCCCTAGTTGGTGGATAGGGGAATGTTCTGTTTTTACGGGGAAGTCAGGTCATAAAACGGAAAGCCTAACCGCAAACCATTGTAGCCAAACTGTGTGGAAAAACACCACGCTCCATGCAATTTAAATACTCCTTCTATATTTTCTAAAGAGAGTAGAGTCGATGGGACTCGTACATTTCCTACCCCTACCAATTTCTCCCCTTTCCCTGTGGCAATCAAAACTCGTCGGCCCGGTTATCCCTTCCACCTTTGTTTCTTCTTCTTTTACTTATATTTTGTTTTTATTCATTTACTTGTCCTCGTCCTGATATAGCTGGAATATTGCATTAACTAATCAATCAATCAATCTTCATATAATTAAGGTCTTTCACCACAAGTGAAAGACCTTATTGTTATTCTTCTGATTATTAAGGTCTTTCACGACTCCAGTCGGAAAGACCTTCTTGTTATTCTTCTGATTATTATTATTAAGGTCTTTCACCACAGTGAAAGACCTTATTGTTATTCTTCGGATTATTTTTTTTTTTATTCTTTTTCTTCCGTCGCACCGCTGTAAAAAAACTACACGACATATCATTTTGACTCTTGGTGTGATGAATCGACATTACTGCGGGACCTCAAAACTCAGGCAAGCATATCGGTCTATTTTTAGTAACGGAGTTATCTCCCCGGATACGATTTATCTTGTTAGCAGATCTCCTCAGAAACCGTAACCGATATCAAATTTCTGAATGGGGGAAAATGTTTGACTCATCCTCAGCATGATCAATCATGCAAAAAAATTTTTTTGGGTCGCCACCCTGGTTACGCGTTTTTGACCCCTAAATATGCAAATTTCTCAAAGTTATCCGATTTCCACCAAATTTGGTTTCCAGGTAGCTTTCATGGTCCTGATTACAAATCTGGGGCCAAAAAATTTTTTCGGCCGCCATTTTCAAAATGGCCGCCATTTGAAATTTTGTTATCGCGATATCTCGGAAATGCTAAATAATTTCTGAAAACATTATATTGCAAAAATACTTGTCTTATTGAGATCTACATTTAATTCAATAGAACAAAACATGTGCGATGAACCGTTTTTGAGTTATAGCCCTTGACGCGTTTTGGTAAATCAGTTTTTCGCGAATAACGTTTAAACGCTTACAGATAATATAGTAAACAT
>MJUU01008697.1:32467-44366 GCA_002080025.1 Modiolus philippinarum | reverse complement strand
GAATAATATTTTGTATGTAGATGCATCTTGTAAAGTTAACAGCTCCAGATAAAAATTAGGTCACTTTGACCAACATTTCATGCATGAGTGACTTAGGTTAAAGTTTTTGTAAGAGTCCAGATCTGGGATACTACAACTTGTAGAGGAATAATATTTTGTATGTAGAGGTGTCTTGTAAAGTTACGAAGCTCCAGATGCAAATTGAGTCGCTTTGACCTACATTTCATGCATGAGTGACTTAGGTTAAAGTTTGTGTTACAGCTTGGATTTTAGATACTGCAACTCGTAGAATAATAATATTTTGTATGTAGATGCATCTTGTAAAGTTACAAAGCTCCAGATAAAAATTAGGTCAGTTTGACCTACATTTCATGCATGATTGACTTAGGATAAAGTTTGTGTTACAGTCTGGATTTTAGATACTACAACTTGCAGAAGATTAATCTTTCATCAGTAGATGCATATATGCTTTAGGTATGAGGCTCCTGATTGAAATAAGGTCACTACATTTCTTGCATGACTGGCTCAGATTTAAGTAACAAGCCAGATCTTGAATGGTACAACTTCCTTGAGTGCTTATAATACTAGACAAACATTCAACGGGCAAGGGGATTAGCTGTCGTTTCCGACTGCCTCTTCTCTTGTTGTAGTATATTTCATATTAACTGAACGTGATCTAAAAGGCCACCTTTCTTAAAATGCCAGTTTGAGTCCTTTCCAAAGGTGACCTCATAATTTATATGTCACTGTATATTCTGTTTTTCTATACTTTGTCGAGTAGACAACGTTAAGTTTTTAACAAGCAGTTTGTACAGTCTATACCAGTAGTCCAAGCTGCTTCATGTTTGACATGCAGTTGCCTCTTGGAGTACATACCAATTCCAAACCAAGATGATGGCCCTGGCCCTTTAGTCATTCATAAAGGACCATGTTTAGTTTTAGCAAGCAGTTAGTTCAGCCTGTGCTAGTAGTCCTAGCCACTTGATATTTGACATGCAGTTGTGCAGGGATTTACCTCCACTTCTTTCAGGTGGGGTCCCAGGGACCGACCATATACATTTTCCAGGGTCCTTCTTTACAAAATGTGGGTCCCAGGAGGTTACATATTTTTTTTCTTGATTGACTAATTAGTTTTAGTTTTACGTCCAGTAAGCAGTATTTGTGCTACATCAGGAAGAAAGCTAGTTAATCAATTCAAAAATAATTACATATAAAAAGTAATACATGTGTAAGGGACTAACTGGGTAAAGAGTTTTGAGTGGTGGAATAAATGCCCCAACCCATTTCTTTGGACAGGAAAACTGAAGAAATGGGTAGGGGCAGGAAATTTAACCTTTTACATACGACATCTAAATATGATCTAAAAACTCTGATTTGAACAAAGACATAAAAAATGGGTCATGATATTGAATTTAGCGTGGAGTTTCTTTACACTATTTGGTTACAATGGTTCGTGGTTAGGCTTTCCGTATTATTACCTGACTACCTGACTAAATTTATAAATAGAAACAAATTGTGTAGAGCATCTCTCCTTAATCTTGAATTTCAAATCATATTCTTTCATGGGACGCATCCGGCAGCCTTTTAGCCCTAGTCGCTAAAAAACAAATCAGGTGCCGGGTGAATTTTACTTAAGAGCAAAGACACATTGCATCATGTTGAAAATGTACAGGTTAAAAAAAAACAAGTTTGAGGCGTGATTTTAATTCAGTTTCCCCAGCCCAAATACAAATGTCGCAAGTCATGATGCCGTCAATCAATCGGGTCATTCTCAGACCTGTCAGGTGTCACGCAATTCACGTTAGATTCATGCGAAGCTTATCCAAATTTGGGACCAATTCCTTTGATCTTTTAATTATTTTTTTTTATCTTTGACAATTTTGCCAAATCTCACGCGAGGCAATTAATAAAACTTGTCAGGTCTGCATTCTGGAACTATCGTTTTTCTACTTCCCCTTTATCTGGCTTTCAATTGCTTTTGTTTTCTTGATTTATTTCTGATGGCATGATCGTCCATATGTATTTGGTTGACTTATAATGGTAACATCCGATGGACCCAAAAATTTATAAATAGAAACAAATTGTGTACAGCATCTCTCCTTAATCTTGAATTTCAAATCATATTCTTTCATGGGAATTGAGTAGATTCGCGATGCTACAGAACAGATCTGCATGTACGTTGCATTTTTATACTAATTATGTTTTGTCCCGTTGGACGCATGTTGTAATAAAATATGCATCCTGCCATTTATTTTTTGCGTACCAGACGTGTGTTTTACGCGTCATGTAAATCCCTGGTTGTGTCTGAAGGAGTACTTACCAATTGCTCACCCATATGGTGGCCCTGGCTCCTTAGTCATTCATGAATTTTTTGCAAGCAGTTAGTACAGCCTGTACCAGTGGCCCTAGCCATGTCATTGTGATATGACAAACAGATTCGTCTTGAGGAATACATACTTGCGTCCAGATAGTGACCCTAGTCCTTCAGTGTCATGCATGAATTATCACCTCAAGTTTTTTGTAAGGAAACGTTGACACAGTTTTATTATAATGGTTGCTGCCTGTCATATTCTTGGATGTAAAACTCCATGGGCGTACTGGTCTTGATTCATCTAAGACATTTTACTAACTACGTTTTATTACTGGATTACACATATTATATATCAAGCATGTTACAGACAGACAGAAAAACATTACTGTAGTTAAAGTAAACATCTGTTTAACATAACTGTCATTGATAGCGTGAGAGTTTGATCATTGGAAAAACCAAGTCATTAATTATAGTAAAGTGCTTATCAAAATATTATCAAATATATGACATCTCCCTTCTTCAGATAAAATTAAATGAAAGGCATTCTGTAAAATGTTGCTTTGCCAAAATTTAAACTAAGAAATTTAGATATATTGAAATAGAAATTAATGCATAAAAATAAAGAATATATTGTCTCTAAAAACTAAAACTGTTCTACTCTAATTCTTAACCCTAACACCTACAAATTAAAGTCAATTCATTTTCTCAATGAGTCTCTCAGGTTTTCTGACGATTCTTCCACTACGTGTTTTATACGACTGATGTTCTACTTGCACATGTCCTTCATTTTTATCGGACAATGTTTGTTGTGTGTTCAGTTCATTATCAAGTTCTTCAGGTTCAATATTAACATTATTTTTGTTTACCATTAAGTGTTTTCTATTTCTCCTCAGTTCTTTGTTGTTTTCCGTTTTAACAACATATGAGCAGTTATTGTCAGTTTTTCTAACAACTACGGCAGGTTCCCAGAATTTCTCTTTTTGAACATACACATTGTCATTAACTTCTAATTTCGGTAGCTCTCTTGTCCTTTTATCATAATGTTTTTTGTACTGTTCTTGTTTTTGCACAAAAGCTTTTTGTGGATTTTTCGGTACTTCACTGTGCAATAACTTCTTTGCAATAGGTAATTTTGTTTTGGAACGTCGGCCCATCAGTAACTGTGACGGCGATGACATATCGCTCTCTAATGGAGTGTTTCTGTAATTCATAATGCTTAAATACGGATCACTTCCATCACAGTCAGCCTTTTTTAACAGTTGTTTGACAGTCTGAACAGTTCTTTCTGCAAGTCCATTGCTTTGTTGATAACAAGGACTGGAAGTTATGTGACGAAACTCCCATGATTTCTCAAAGTCTTTGAATTTTGCACTGACGTAATACTTCGCATTATCCGATACGACCACGTCTGGTATGCCATGCCTAGCGAATATTGATTTCATATTAATAATTATAGTTTCACTGCTTAAGTTGTTCAATAAACTAACTTCAAAGAATTTGGAATAGTAATCCACTATCAAAATATACTGTTTGTTCTTGTATTGGAATACGTCGGTGGCAACTTTCTCCCACGGTCGTGAAGGTAAGTCTGCTTTGATCATTGGCTCTTTTGCGTTCGACTTTTGAAAATATTTGCAAATGTCACATCTCTGTACCATATCCTCTATTTGTTTTGACATGCCGGGCCAAAACAATACATCTCGTGCTCTGTTTTTACACCTTTCTATTCCTTGGTGTCCTTCATGTATTCGTTTTAACATTTCTTCCCTCAACGAAGACGGAACTACGATTTTCTCTCCCTTGAATATAATTTTATCAGCAACATGGATTTCGTCTCTGTAATCCCAATACGGTTTTATCTTGTCTTGTACTTCTGATTTGGTTTCTGGCCAACCTTTTTGTACAGTTATCAATAGTTCTTGTAACGATTCGTCTCGTTCTGTTTCTTTTCTGAATTCGTCCATTTTAGTATCTGACACTGCTACATTGTTCACTAATAAATGTACTTGTGCATCAACATCTTTGTCACATGAATTGTCATATTCATTCAAGTACGATCTGGATAAAGTGTCTGAAAAATACATTAACTTTCCAGGTTTGTGTTGTACATTAATGTCATATTTCTGAACACAAAGCATTAGTCTTTGTATCCTTGGCGGTGCATTAACGAGCGGTTTTCTGAATATTGCTTCCAATGGTTTATGATCGGTCTCAACTTCCACAGTTCTGCCATACACATATTGATGAAATCGTTCACATCCAAATACGATTGCGTACAGTTCTTTCTCTATCTGTGCCCAGTTTTTCTGCGATTCAGTTAACGCTCTTGACGCATATTCCACAGGTAACTCCTTTTGTAAAAGTACGGCACCTAGTCCACTTTGCGAAGCATCAACTGATAATTTCACCGGCTTTTTACTGTCAAAATATCTCAGCACTGGAGAGTTTGTAATCAATTTTTTTAAGTCTTTGAATGTCTTTTCATGATTTTCGTCCCATTGAAATGGTACGTCCTTCTTCAATAAATCCCTTAACACTGATGTGCTGGACGAAAAATTCGGAACAAACTTTGCAATATAAGTAACCATTCCTAGAAATCTTTCTAGCTCTTTCTTAGATTCTGGTGATTTCATGTCAGTAATTGCTTTCACTTTGTTTTTGTCGATTTGTAGACCTTCTCTAGTGTATCTATGTCCAAAATATGTAACTTCAGGAATTCCGATTTCACATTTGTCACGCCTTAGCTTTAGATTAGCTTTTCGGATACGCTCTAGAACGGCTTGTAATCGTTGGTCGTGTTCTTCCTTTGTACATCCATAAACTAATATATCATCAATGAATGATTCAACACCATTTAATCCTTCAAGAATTTTGCATACAGCTTTGTGAAATACTTCACTTGCACTTTTAATTCCAAACGGCAATCTAAGGAATTTATACCTTCCAAAAGGTGTATTGAATGCACATAAATTTGCACTTTCTTCATCTAATTTTTTCTGCCAAAAACCACTAGATGCATCAAGCTTACTGAAATATTTAGCACCTGCTAGCTTTGCTGTGATTTCTTCCTGTGTTGGTAATATGAAATGCTCTCTTTGAATAGCACGGTTTAAATCCTTCGGATCTAGACAAATTCTCAATTTTCCATCAGATTTTTCTACAATCACAATTGAATTAACCCATTCAGTAGGATGCTCAACTTTCTGAATTACACCTAATTTTTCCATTCTTTCAATTTCAGCTTTTAATTTATCACGGAGTGCAATTGGTACTCTACGCGGAGGATGAATGACAGGAGTAATTGACTTATCAATTTCAATATGATGATATCCATCTAATTCCCCTATGCCTTCAAATACATCACTATATTCCTTCAATATGTTTTCACTATTTTCAACTGACATAACTCTGCTAATTAGATTTAACTTTTCACACGCTTTTAATCCAAGTATGCACTGAGCATTGAAATTAACAACAGCGAATTCCATTCTTTCATTTTTATCTTTATGTGACACATTTGTAGAGCATTTTCCTAACACATGCATTTTTTCACCTGAATATGTGACTAACCTCGTTTTACTTGGAATTATTTTTGTATCTCCTTTCACTGATTTATACACTTTGTACGGAATCACATTAGCTTGTGCACCTGTATCCAATTTAAACTTCTGACTTTTTCCATTCAGATTTAAATTAACCATCCAAGAATTTTCATTTTTCTTCTGATTTTCTATACATCCAATATATAAATCATCTTCACTTTCTTCTTCTTCAAGTGCATGAACTCTTCTGCTTTTACACATTTTTTTGAAGTGATTAGGTTTCCCACACTGATTACAATTTTTTCCAAATGCTGGACAGTTTCTCGGAAAATGTTCCATTCCACATTTCTTACAGTTGAATTTTTGCGTTTTCGGAAAGTCTCTTTTTACGTCCTTCTGTTGAAATTTAAATTTCTGTCCTGATTTGTGCTGCTTTTTGTCTTTTCTCATTGCATGTACTACTTTTTCATCTTCAGTTATTGATTTTAGTTGTTGTTTCGAAACTTCTGATGCGCGGCAAATGTCAATGGCTTTTGCAAGATTCAGATCTGGAATCCGGAGTAATCTTTCACGAACTTGGTCACTAATAATGCCACAAACAATCCTGTCTATGATAAAACTGTCGGATAATTGTCCAAATTCACATGTTTTTGCTCTGTTTTTAAGTTCTGTAGCATAATGGTCAATGTTCTCTCCTTCACTTTGCGAATAAGTATGAATTTGTAACGTTCATATGTCTGATTCTATATAGGATTGCAAAAAGTTTCAAATTTCTGCAGTAGTGGTTCAATTTTGTCTCTGTCGTCTGCTGTGAATTCAAAAGTATTAAACACTTCTACAGCATCTTCTCCAATACAATGAAGTAATAGCGAACATTGCAGTTTCTCTGCCTTTTCCGTATACTTGGTTGCATCTAGGTAAAACTGGAATTTCTGTTTCCATTTCCTCAAATTTTCGGAGACATTGCCTTCTAAACTTAAGGCTGCGGGAGGTTTTAATTGATCCATAATCAATTATTGGTAGTTAATCCATTAAAGTTTTTTAACACCTGACACCATGTCATATTCTTGGATGTAAAACTCCATGGGCGTACTGGTCTTGATTCATCTAAGACATTTTACTAACTACGTTTTATTACTGGATTACACATATTATATATCAAGCATGTTACTGACAGACAGAAAAACATTACTGTAGTTCAAGTAAACATCTGTTTAACATAACTGTCATTGATAGCGTGAGAGTTTGATCATTGGAAAAACCAAGTCATTAATTATAGTAAAGTGCTTATCAAAATATTATCAAATATATGACACTGCCCAAAATCAATGTGCAAATTCAGGTGATGCATGGGGCAGGCGAGACATATTCTGTGTCCACAGTTTACGTTCAGAAATTCCGGAAAGGGTACATTACAGCAATTTTCCTATTACTGGATGCACTCACAATAGAAAATTTGGTAGCTCTCCAGGTAGTTACAATAGGTTTCTCAATAGAAGTTTTACCCTCAAGGTAGAAAGGTCACATACCCATTCATTGTATTTGTCCTGGATATGGGCCAGTTTACCTGGTGTCAATTTCAACAGGAAACAAGTCAAGTTCATCCAAACTTGTTTTTAATATCGAAATAGCCAATCAAGAATAAAGATGCATTTTTTCATGCAATAAGATAAGAAATCACAAAGTTGTACTATTACTGTTTAAATGCTCATCCCTTCTCTTTGTTTGTTCCAATACATAATAATGGTTCAAATGTACTTTATCTCTGTGGGTGAAATCAACATCAGGTAAATTGGCACACACCCAACTACATGTATGAATGGGCATTTGGTGACCTTTCTACCTTGAAGGCCAAACTGCTATTGAAATATCTATTGTATTACCTGGAGAGCTACCAAAAATCCTATTGAAACTGCATCCAGTAATAGGAAAATTGATGTAAAAAGTTACACTTCAGTATGTCTGCAGTTAACTTTTGTCAACACTTGTCAAATGTTCTATGCTCAATGTACTGCAGTTTTATTAACTCACCTGGCCTAAAAGGCCATGTGAGCTATTGCCATCTCTTGGCGTCCGTCCGTCCGTCCGTCTATCCATCTGTCCGTTTTCCGTCCTTTGTAAACTTTTTCAATAATCTCTCATTTATTCTCTTCTGAAACTGCTGGGACAATATTAAATGAACTTGACCTGAAACATTACCAGGGTATCTAGATTCAAAATTATGTTCGATTAGTCCAAGGACCAAACAACATAGCTGCCATTACTAAAAATAGCACATAGGGGTAAATTGCTGTTTTGGCAAATAACTCAAAAATCATTACAGATATCACAAATCTGACTGGGTAAAAATGATCAGCATGACAAGATCTACCTTCCCTGCAATTTTGAAGAAAATCGGATAACCCATTTTGTGTTATTGCCCTTTTTCCACGAAATTTTCAAATTTTTGATATTTTTAATTTTTATAAAAAAAAAACTATAACAGATAAAGGTCAACTTTAAATTGCAAATATGTTCAGCATATCAAGATCTACCGACCAAGAAATTTTGAAGAAAATCTGAATAAAACCTAGAGGAGTTATTGCCCTTTATTGGTCAGATTTTTTTGTAAGATTTTACATTTTGCCTTGTATTTCAATAAAGATTTGAGATAGAGGTTAAGATTTAAAGCAAAAATGTTTAGTATGTCAAGGACTACATTTTATTCTCATGATGGAAGTTGTGGACCTCATCCAAGATGTCGCCAGCGAGGAACTTAGTTTAACATTGGACCCTATGGGAAAACGCATTCTTCTGCTCTGAAACTACTTAGCCAATTGGAACCATACTTGGTCACAACTGTCCTTAGCTGGTCCCCTTTGAAAAAATGTGTCCTGCAAGTTCCCATCAGATCCAAGATGGCTGCCAGAGGACAACATAGTTTAACATTGGACCCTATGGGAAAACACATTCAAAGATCTTCTCCTCTGAGACTACTTGGCCAATTGGAACCATACTTGGTCACAACTGTCCTTAGTTGGTCCCGTTTGAAAAAATGTGTCCAGCAAGTTCCCATCAGATCCAAGATGGCTGCCAGCGGACAATATAGTTCCACATTGGACCCTATGGGAAAACAGTTCAAAACGCATTAAAAGACCTTCTCATCTGAGACTACTTGTTCAATAGAAACCATACTTTGTCACAACTGTCTTTAGTTGGTCCCCTCTAAAAAATGTGTCCAACAAGTCCCCATCAGATCCTAGATGGCCATCATCGGGAAACTTAGTTAAACATTGGACCCTATAGGAAAACACATTCAAAGATCTTCTCCTCTGAGACTACTTGGCCAATTTGAACCATACTTGGTTACAACTGTCCTTAGTTGGTCCCCTTTGAAAAATGTGTCCTGCAAGTTCGGTTCCCATCAGATCCAAAATGGCCACCAGCAGACAACATAGTTCAACATTTGACCCTATAGGAAAACACATTCAAAGATCTTCTCTTCTGAGACTACTTGGCCAATTGGAACCATACTTGGTCACAACTGTCCTTAGTTGGTCCCCTTTGAAAAATGTGTCCTGCAAGTTCCCATCAGATCCATGATGGCCGCAACAGGACAACATAGTTTAACATTGGACCCTATGGGAAAACACATTAAAAGATCTTCTCCTCTGAGACTACTTGTTAAATTGTAACCGTACTTTGTCACAACTGTCCTTAGTTGGTCTGCTCTAAAAAATGTGTCCAGCAAGTACCCATCAGATCCTAGATGGCCACCAGCGGGGAACTTAGTTTAACATTGGACCCTATGGAAAAACACATTCAAAGATCACCTCTTCTGACACAGTGGGATGTATTAAATCTAGGTTTATTTTCACACTAGAAAATGAGACCCTTTATCATTTAGGTTATTGTCTATGCTTGCTTCTGACCAGGTGAGGCTGCACTTTACATACCCTTTTCTTACTGTGGTGGGATGTTAAATGTACTTCATTTTATCTATAAAAATGCCACTAGTCTTCACTCAGATATGAAAGGAACTGATTTATATGATTGGCTTTCTATGCCATAATTTTACAATATCCTAGATTAGAAAACAACAGTTTTACAATATTCTTGGGTTGAAATCGGAATTTTTAGCATCAAATCATTAACACCTGAATTCTGTAGTACTAACTTATTACTTGTCTTCAAAATTAATATGAAGGAAATAAGTTTTTATATTATATTTATTGCAGCTGATGGAGAGACTGTATTTAAACCATATAATTTTAAAATGGATGAGATAGATGGATTTAAATACAGAGCTAAGGTATATATAACCTAAAATTGTTGAATTTTCACTTCTTGAAGGATTTTTATACCCCGAATCGTAGGAAGGAGATGTTATATGTTATTCGGGAATCTTCTGAAACAGGGAATATGAACCCGTATCACCTGTGAACACCCCGGTAAACGTGAGATCGTCAACTCGGACGCGATCAGCAACGAGGATTGTTGTTTTCATGGCAGTAGGAATATCAGGTGAGAATAGACGGCATATTTGTCTTTTTTCAGACCATCTTTCCAGAATGTTTTTATTTAGAAAGCAGCACGTATTTCTTGTCGATGTTTTTCTGTCGCCAAGATACACTTACAATGGATATTTGATTGTTTCAAGTCCATTTTGTTCTAGCATTGTGACCACAGTCTAACATTCGAAGCTAAATTTAAGCAAAAACTTTGTATTTCCTATATTAAAAGAGTGTTTAAATTACACAACATTATTTTTCATTGTTTTCATTCAAGATTTAGCTCAATAATAGAGTGTATATCTATCCAATAACTTTGAAATATCGTTTTCTTTAGCACATGTCGCAATAATTTATGCGATCGGCAACGATGTAATGAGCGATAGTACAACTTACTATTAATGATAAACAAGCGATCGTGCAACTTTTGAATCAAAATCCATGAAGACAAAATTTAAGGAAGTACTTCATGTTAACTGTCCGATTCTGCTGAAGTTTTTGGCGGGCATCACCACTTTTTTAGGAAATTATGTCTGTAACTATTATTAACTGTTATTATGTCTGGTCACTCACAAACTTTACCTAAAGTCCTTTGGACTTATTTAGTTTGTGAGTGAGCTGCCGGAGTTTATACATAGATAATTTCCTTAAACCCAGTGTTTAATCATATATCAAACTCTACACTTCTTGAGGAATGTCGTATTTGCAATTCAGGGAAGATGTAGGTTCTCCGCCAGCCATCCAGGATACAAGATTGGTGGTTTCTGTTTTTTTTTCTACCTGTGCGTCGATAGTTTGCCAATCTCCGAGGGCATCATCAACAAAGTAGGCAAAATTCGAGAACGTTCCTGATTCTTTGATATTTTTAATCACTTTCCTTTGTATATCGTTCCCTAAGTCGCGATTGGTTCGAATGCATTGAATAAGTTTCAAAATTATTTCCGCATGACATTCCACAGAACAGTTTTAATTATTATTATGCGTGTGCATTTTCGTAATTTTGATATACCATATTTTACTAACTTCCATAAGGCAAAAATAAATGCAATGGCCGAACAAGAGAACAAAACGCATAGTTAATTCCTTTACCGTACATGTAAAAGTAAGGACTATAACCGTTCATCTAGACATTTCTTTGGCGTTCACTTATTTAGATTGCATTTTCGTATTCAAGTTAATTCACCTAACAGACCACCACTTGTCACCTTGTGTCCGATTGTCTCTCCATCAGGATTAAAAACATAGCATTATCCACAACTCATCACTGACTTTGTCTCATGTGCATTAACTCCATATCCTTGCTTTCATTGTTTATTTCAGGCTGGACTTTCAAGATAGGCGGCAAAAATACGTAAAAATTCAACGTTTTCCGATTTCAAAGAAAATTGATTTCTAAGTAGATTTTGATGCTGCGAACAAGATGGAAGCATCGAATTGGCTGCCAGGGGCGACATCAGCTATTGCTTGCAATTGCAAATCTAGTTGTTTATTGTGTTCATTTTCTAGCCATCTTCATATAGGAGACAAGCAGACATGCATCATGATTTTAATCCCCC